>JAOXJP010057738.1:0-15775 GCA_025762735.1 Platanus orientalis | reverse complement strand
GAATGGCGGAACAGGATTCGTGTAGCCGACCCCAAATAGTTGGGATAAGGCTGTTTGTTGTTGTTGTTGTTGTAATTAAATTGGATGTAATAAGGCCATATGAGCCATGGGTAGGGAGTTAGGAGTTTTATTAGTATTTTATTTAAGTTTTTAGAGAGGATGTAGACTGTTGTCCGTATAGCCCTCTATGAGGGGTAGTTTGGTCAAATTTTAGAAAAAAATTAATATAAATAGGCTTCTAAGCCTCTTGTACGATTAGTTTGGTTTTGGAATAAAGAAAAATTCTTTTGGGAGCTCGTGGAGTTTGCTACCTTCCCTCTAACCCTCACGTGTAATGTGAGTTTTTTCTCTCTTAATCTTTCTTTCTCTCTCTTCTCTTCTCTCCTTTCCTCTCAACGTTTTCTTGTCCCTCACTTCTTCACTTTCTTTTCTTTATTTGCTACAAAAAACTATTATTGATCTCTTGTTTTTCTATCTCTTGATATTTAGTTCCCTTATCTATCCACTATTTACATTCTCATCTCCTTCTTTATTAGTTTCTTATTTTTCTTCTTCTTCTTCTTGATTTTCCTGTGCATATTTTTCTAATTACTTTCTAGTCAGTCCATAAAAATTCAATTCCTTTTAAATTTAATCGTCCAACAACCCAACAAGTACATCTACATATTTTCCCCCAAATTCCAACCCTAGATTCCACCTTTCTTGAAGTTTTTCCCAATTCATTTAAAACCCTAATCAAGAAACCTCTATCTCTCAATCCAAAGCTGACCTGTTGTTGCTCTAAATTCTGTTCAGGTTTGACCTCTTTAAATCCTGTCCAACAGTCTGTGTTTTATACCCCGGATCAGTTCTAAACCTAGGCCTAACCCAGTCCATTCTGTCCTAATTGAAGCCACGTCAGTTCATCAGATTAAGCCATAATTCAACCTCTGTTTTTCTTTTGTTTTTATTTTTTTATTTGTCTCTATGACCGTTTCCCCATACTTTGATCACCTTTAGATTCCCACGTCTCTTAGTTTCAGCATTGATTTCTTCTAATCTTAGCCTACCCGAGATCTCTATTTTTTTTCACTTATTGGATAGAAAATTAAATCTCTTATTCCTATCATATTGAATTCCGCATCAGTTGGAATCTCCTTTTCCTTTGGATCCTACACCACAGGGGAGAGGCAGGTAGTTCAGGTGCCCCAAGGATTTAGTTAGGCGCTCTAAGAGGCCTGGATACCTCAGTTATAAAAATAAAATAAAAAAGAAGTAAAAAAGGCATAGTTTTGTCATCTATATCCTTACAAATTGAGTAAAACTGATGATTATAGCCTGGCTGCATGGAACAACCTGATTATAAATAGGATGAATGTGATGAGTGCTCTCCTAAAAGGAATGTTATGAAAAGTCATCACATGTGTCAGTCAAAATGAAAATCATGTCTATGATTTAGAATTTGCAAAAATAATGAGATATGGATCATTGAAGCACCAAATCATGGGATGATGAGCTAAGATAACTCTCCTTGACAATGAATTTGAATCCACAAATTAGACATATGTGTTAGTTATAAGACCAGTGGAGAAATGCATGTGATGCAAAATCAAATGACAAAGCAGTCTCTTCAGAAAATAGCTGACATGAAAGACACTAGGGTTGCTGAATTAATCCTAAGAAGCAAACATGTCTGAAACGACAGAAGGGACAGTAGTAACTGTCCAGGGATACAATGTGAAGATTCTCATAAGGTTCGATGTGATTGAATATAAGTCAGCAACTATACCCATGAAAAACAGTTAAAAGCTGATGATAATGTGAGGACCAGCTATAAGCTGTTGCTATTATGAAATCTAGCTATAAGCCAATATCATAAAGCAAATCAGTAATAAGCTAACAACAATATGAATACCATCTGTAAGCAATGGATATTGTGAATGCCAATTTGAGGCTTATGACAATTGAGTATTGTTGATGCAGCACAAAAGCTTTGATACCAAAATTGAAATTGCATAATAGCTCTTGTACGGTTGTACCAAATTGATGTAGGAAATTGCCAAGAGTCTCAAATAAAACCCAAGAGATGTAGTGGAAACAATAATAAGGTTAAAGAACCAAGAATTGAATTTTAAACACACTTAAGAGTAATCAAAAGTTAAAAAATGCAAGAATAGTAAAAGAAATTCAATTAAAGGGGTTTAGAAGAATTGAAACAAGAAAATAAGGACAAAAGAGAGAACGAACCCAGAAGGGAAATTGTGGAATTTCAAGGTAGAAACCCAAAATTATCAAAATACCCTTGGTCGTGCGTCAAAAAAGTATAAAATTCTCGGGGCATATTCTGACGTGCCTAAGGGTTTTATATTTAAAATTTCATGCAATTATGAGTAAATTTGATTTATCAAATTATATAAAACTAGGTTTAGCATGTTCTTGAATGAAGAACCTAAAACTAGTAAAGGGAATCTTTGATTATAAAAGTAGGGAAAAAGGGGAATTAAATGGAGTTTTACAGGTTTTGTACAAGAACCACAAGGAAACAAAACCCTAAAATAAAAGTAGAGAAATGGTGGAAATAGGGGGTGATTTTCAAGTTATGGTAACCCAGAAAATTCAATTTAAGAAGAATATAGGCATAGAATAAGTCTAAAGAAAAGGGGTTTTGATAGTAGACTCTGAGGGAAATTTTTTTTAAATCAAATACAGGTTAAGACAAGTTTCAAAATCTGCTGAAATAAAAGGGACATTACCTCAAACTGATAGTGTCATTTTGGCTATGGTATTTTCTCGAGAATCTTGAAGGTAGCCTTGTTCTTCAAACTTATGATTTCAGTACCTTGAAATCTTCTAGAATTAGATGGGATTGCAACAACTGATTAATGGGAAAGAGGATTAATGAAGTAGAAGAAGAAAAGAAGGGAGGAAGAATATGAAGGAATGGAGAAAAGATCCAAAAGATTAAAGGAGGGATAGAGGCGAGCCAAGGCTTCAACCCTGGAAAAGGGAGGGGATAGGATGGAATACAACACCCACTTGGAAAAATCCAAATTCATAACTTTAATTCATAATTCAACCTTATTCATTCAATAGGGGGTTGCCTTTAAATAGGCCTACAAAAGTTAAAATAATAGAAACTTGTTAAATTCATAAACTTCTAAACTTCGTGACTTAAGATTCAAGACTTTCCTAAAACTAAGACTTCTAAATAACTTTATCTAAATTTAAACTACTAAAGACTAGAAAACAAAGTGGTTGTCTACCAGCTTATGTGGGGTCCCCTTTGTTGACTTTGGAACCTCACTAAATGACAAAATAGTGAGTTGTACACCAACACACAAAATTTTCCACAGTGCCCTTGGCTTTTAGCCTTGTTACATTTCCCACATCTACTCTAGGTTGAATGCTTGAAGAACATCCGTGTTAAAGGGGTTTGTACATAGATGGCCTTGAAAGCTATCTAAACATGTAAGGCCAATGAGAAATGGTTAACCCATAAATTTAAAAAGGCCTGAAGGAGTGAAACTCCATAAGCGCAGGGAAAGGGAAAAACCTAAAAATGGTTACATTTGCCGGACACCCAACCCAACCTGATAGTATTAGTAAAGCTATTGCAGGTTCAGAAGAAAACACAAATCTAGACGCATCAAGTTCAATGGGAAACCAACCTGTCTGTACTAGATTCTTTGGCAAACCAATCTAGTTGTCTATGGTTCAAAGGGCAAACAAGTCATTCGTGACATATGAATACAAGTTTATTCAACAAAACATAAATTGCCCTCCAATGATAATCCTACAGGAGGTATATCCTATAGATGATGTTTGTTCCAACATATGGATGTTCCTGTAGAGCAATGCTCATTTCCTACAGATGGAGACTAAGAATTGGGTTCTCTAAATGAGTGTCCGTAGACCCATTCTGGGTTGGAGTGAGTAAATGCTCCTGATGGATGCTTACCTCTCTATAATACTTTAGTATACTAGCGTAAACCTAAAAGTACTAAGCTTCATGAATGAGAAAACCTCTCTAAGAGGCCTATGTGTGTGAGAAGTTAGTTTATCTAGAAGACCAGTTCAAAGTTTAATCCACTAAGTCTCAGACAGACTTTAACATGTATACACGGAAGGTTCATGGGTGACTCAACCTTCTATTATGCACAAGGACCTTGCAGATTACCCTTAACAATTGTTTTTTGAAAATTTAGAAGTAGGGGATTGTTGATGTGTTTAAAATTTACAATTGCAAAATTTGTTGGCACAAAAAGATTTGCAAAAGTTTGCTCACACGAGTAAACATGTTTTAGAACAGTGAATTCTATTGAGGGTCACATCAACTGTGACCTCCGGTGGGATGATATACCTTGTGCCTAACGCTCGCCTTAGGAGCCACAATGTGCAATGAACCTAGACACTTTATATCTTTAGATGAAAAAAGCACATCAGACAAAATGATATGCCTTGTTGCACACGTGAATTGATCAATGGGTATTAACCCATCATCTTTTTCCTCTTAAAAGAGAGCTCATATGCAATTGGTTGTTAAAAAATAAAAATAAAAATAAAAACAAAAGAGAATAGAGAAGAAAAAAAAAAAAACTCTTGGTGAGAGCTTTAATGAAGGTTGTGAACCCCTTGTGAAGAGATGAAATCGAAAGAAGAAGAACTCCGAAATTTCTAGAAATCTCCTCCATGTAAAGGATCACAACCATTAATGGAAGCTACAAATCTCTTTTTCACTCTCGCAATTTAGATTAGTGGGGTTTCCATGAGAAAGCTCCACTTGGATCCATAAACGATACTCGGACCAGCATACTCACTAAATGATAATACCACCTAGGTCCTTGTATCAAGACCACCACAATCAATGGCTTTCCACGAGAAATCATCACTTGAATCTATGAGATGGTTTCTTTGTTTTTGTGACTTGAAAAAGGGAAAACTGCATCTTAACATGATGAACTTATTTTTTCCGATTTTAGAATTTTTTTTAATACTTGACCATAAATGGGCAAGAGTATTTGAAATGTTTCATTCATCTCTATTGGGTAGTGCAAACCCATAGAGATACAGAATTTGAGTCCAAGTTTAATTGTATTCCGGAGTTAGTTTTGTCACAAGGCCTTGACTACCTTTAAAAAACGTGATAACAATACCTCCATGTCTTGACTAAGCTAATATGAACTACAACAGGTTTGATCCTATTACTGGGTATGTAGACAATTTGTTGGTTAGGTTCAACCCCTAACTTAAGACCATAAACTTCAGTCTTTGGTCGATTATGTAAATTTAAGGATTTTTCTACGAGCAAAAATATTTTCTCGGTGTTTTTCTCACAAACGGAAAACATGAACAAATTTTCTACAAGTTTCTCGAGAAAAAAAAAATTCTCACACTAAAATTTTACTTGCACGAGTAAAACTGAAGTTTGCTCCACGAGCAAAACATAAATAATAGATAGAGAAAGAATATTCAAGGGAACCACTACCATGAAAATGGCAAGTGGACACAATACAATTGTTTAGGAAAGATATTCAAAGAGGGGAGTCTATAGACTGAGCTTATTTGATGAGGAAATAGAACCCCCAAGGGGGATATAATGAACTAACCATTAACCTATAAGGAATTAACCTCCACTTGCGAAGTTTCATAACCTAGCAAGAGAGCCATCTTGAGATTGAGCACAAGAGCCAAAATTTCTGCTCTAATTGAATCTCCAATCTCATGTGGCCTGGCATCCGAACTAGTTTTGAAAGCGCTGTTCAACCCAGATGGACCCGATTCTCCAGCGTGCATCCATCAATGTTGAGTTTGAGAGTGTTTACTGCAGTAGGGACTCAGAAAGAAATGACAACGAAAGAGCAGGAAGAATAACAATCTGTGAGGAACCAGTCCCTCATAATGGATTCAGTAGATATACCTCTATCCAACTTGACAGTTGCATCCTAGTTAGTAACTCTAAAAGTGATTTTGTCACTAACGTGGAAACAGTCCTGAAAGAGACTAGCATTCCTTTCTTCCAAACTGTCTAAAGCACAACCACTAGGACACTCTTCAATAAAAACTTGCCCTCTTACCAAAAAGGGAAATATGCCAGCTCCACAACAGTGAAAGGATGTACTTCGGTATAAAACAGTTTACACCAACAGATTTGGGAAGTGATACCAGATATTTAGAGCAAAATTGCAATGAATTAAAAAGTGGTCCACAGATTCCCGATTCGCCATACAAATGAGACAAATGTGGGGGATGATGTACCAATCCTAACACCTCTTCTAGAGCATATAACATGTATGATCTTCTTGTGGGTCACTTCCCACCTGAAAGCTTGCATTTAAAGGCGCAGGATACTTCCACATTACTTTGTAAGGAAATGATGTAATTCCTTGACCTACATTGCACAGTGCCAAACACAAATATTAGGAAGTTAACTTGCCATTAGGATCTAAAGACCATACCTTCTCATCCTGATCGTTATGAGAAAAATAAAAACATTTTTGAAACAATCAAGGAAGTCACTTTAATATCTCAATATCTCTCAACCCTCTTCTAGAACCTAAGTTCAAGAATGCTTGAAGGCAAAATAGATGAGCAGGAGGAAATGGTCCATTCTATTTTGATTGACAAAAAGAATGTAAGCGAGGAAACCTGGAATTTGGTAGTGTCTCCCCCCACCAACACCTTAGCAATTAGTTACAGAGATTTTGATATTGAGTTGTAGAAGTTTCAAACTTCAGCCTTCTATTACATTGTCACTAGTTGATTCATTGAGATTATTTATCAATCTCAGAATTCCCATGTTCTTGATTATTCTGTGTCCTAAATTGGTATTACATCAACTTGGCAAAACTGGACATGGTGAAATCCTAAGTCTACAAACACCCTGGATTTGGTCAATGTTTACTTGTTGGATTCAAGCACAATCTTGAGTCTGATCTCGCTTATAAAGCACCTGAGACAAGGATCTTCCTGTTGTCATAGAGATCTAAGACTTCCCAAAGGTGATCAGTCTTACAGGGATTGCTTAGATTTAGACAGCCTTGTAGGAAGAACCCCTATCAACATGTGTTGTCCTCCCTGCTAGTCGTAGGAGCTGAACATGTTCTTGTCATTTCACAAATGATGAGCCATGCTAGTCTCGGCACATCAGTTCTCATTTCCTCTCTAACAGCCACAATCAACTTATCGTACACCGTGCCTTAAGGCTAATTATTGTCTTTAGAGAGATGACTGGCTCAAGCCTTATTACATGGCTTTCTACAACCGTATAGGTTGACTTGACCTTTTGTCCTCAAAAGGAGGGTTTCATTCCAGTTAACATGTGTTCTATGACAGTCATTTTATAGGATATTTTTTGTTGAACTTATACCAATAACTTGGGCCCTGACACGTGGCACCAATTACTAGTATCATTTCCAAGAACTACATGATCCACTGACAGGTTCAACAACGCGTCTACAAAGAGTACATCTAATTCTCTTCCAACCAATAAGGCTTTTCTCAACTTCTGCTTGACGCTATTCAAATAGGCTCATCAACCGAGTACACAGTATTTGAAACATTAAGTGTACCTGACAGTCATAGTTTTCTCACAGAAAATCGAACACACTATGATAATGACTATCTACATAGTCATTTTTGCCCTATTCACTATTCACCTTTCCCACTACAGATCAATTCATCCGTGCCAGCAACATATTCCTCAGTACCATACACACTCGTATAGTACATTTCCTCAGGTCATAATGCTCGAAGCATTATTCATGTGCATCATTAAACTTGTAGACACACTGCATTCTGCAGATGTCGTCCTGTATGCACAACTATATACACAAGCTCACAGAAGTGCATATTCATAATTCAATAATGGATGTCCACAACAGATTGTGGGGTTCATAAGTGTCACACAAATGGAAACTCTATTTCCTGATGTCACTTTGCATAATCATTGAACCAAGTCAACTTGATACGAGTTAGACTTCGGGTTCGGGTTTAACACTGGAGTGGACACTACCTTCAAATTGTTGTTTTTGGGGTAAGAAAGCAAGTTTATTCGTGCAACCCAACTTACCAGATTGCTCGTATGATCATTGTGGACCCCACATATAGCCATGTGTAAATGAAGTCTAACAGTTTAACTTTACAATTGAACTTTCTCGAAAAAATACCAACTCTCACAAGTAAATTTTAGTTTGTACAACAAACTTTCAAAATTCATAATTTTGTGTGAGAAAATTTGTCCGTGAGGAAATCTACAAAAATAGAATAATAATAATAAGGCAGAATTTGTTCGTGAGAAAATCAATAAGAAATATTGAGAAAATTCATGATCATGAAATTTATATTTTGTTTTTGCAAGCAAATTTTAATTTTACTCATGTGAGCAAATTTCAATTAGTGCAAGAATTCCCAAGAGATTTTATGATAATCCGTTAGTGAGAAAATCTCCGAAAAAATATTTTTGCTCGTGAGAAAATCCTTTGGTTCACATAAGAATGGATTTTAGGTCTTAAGTTAAGGGTTGAACCTAACCAATAAGTTTCCTACATACTTGATAATGGAATTAAGTATGTTGTAGTTCATATTAGCTAAGCCGATACATGAAGGTAATTGTTATCACGTTTCTTAAAGGTATTCGAGACCTCCCATTTGTTGTGCAAACGATTGTGACCAAGCTAACTCTGAGATACAACCAAGCTCAAACTCAATTCCTGTCTCTCTAAGAGTTTACATTATCTAGCAGAGATAAATGAAATCTCTCAAATACTCTTGCCCACTTATGGTAAGGTATTAAGAGAACTTGTAAAATTGGAGGATAAAAAATTCATAGTGTTAAGACACGGATTTTCCTTTTTCAAATCACAAAGAATAGGAAATCATCCCATAGACCCAAGTGATGGTTTTTCATGAAAAGCCACTGATTATGGTGGTCTTGATACGACAACCTAGGCAAAATTCTCATCTAGTGATTACACTAGTCCAAGTATCATTAATAGATCAAAGTGGGGGTTACTCATGAAAACCCTATTGATCCAAATTGCAAGAGAGAGAGAGAGAGATTTGTAGCTTCAATTAATAACTATCATCCTTTACGTGAAAGAGATTTCCAAAAACTTCAAAGCTCCTCTTCTTCCGAGCTTCATCCCTTATCAATGGGTTGTTACAAGCCTTCATTAAAACCCTTATGGAGCTCCTTCACAAGGTCTCACCAAGAGCCTTTCTTCTTTTTCTTTTTTATTATCTCCGTTTTCTCCTCTCTTTTTTTCAACTACTCACCAAGTTCATATGAACTCTCTCTGTTAAGAGGGGGAAGATGATGGGTTAATACCCAATGGTAACTTCACGGATGCAAGAAGGAACATCATTTTGTCTAATGAGTTTTTCATTTAAAGACATGAAATGTCTAGTTTCATTGAACCTTGTAGTTTTCAATGAGGGCTAACGAGGTGTATAATTCTACCAAATATCATACTAATGCAACCCATCAATAAATTTTCCACCAAAGATCATATTGATGAAACCCATCAATAAGGTTTTCAAACATGTTTGCTCGTGTAAGCAAATTTTTGCAAATGTTATCATGCAAGTGTAATTTGCAAATCTACTCGTTTGAGAAGATTTTTCTCTTGCAAATTTTAAACACATCAACACAACCATTCTGAATGTTAAACACCAACATGGAATGTTCTCTGATATCATCATCGTCACTCTTGAGGCATAGAGAATGGATTATTTACTCTTGTGGGTTGGTTTAATGAGTACTCAGTCAATTAGTTGTAACTTTGGGCAAGTGATTTTTGACCTAATTCAGAACTTCAGATATTTCGATGAAAAGGTACATGCCAACATCTTATCCAATGCTTTATAATTTGACTAACAGATTTCAACATTTTGACCAACATCTACAATTTCTTTTGTGAACCCAAAAGGTGTTTTTCAGTTGCAGACTTGCAGTCGTTCTTATGGAATCTCTACTTTTGGGGCGTCAGATTTTGAAAAACCACCAATAAATTGGTTTTTTAGGGCGGGGGGATATATTTCCATAGTAAATATAACAATTAACTGCATAACAAAATGCTACATGAGAACTTGATTCTCAAGTTTCAGGCTGACTAGAAAATTAAGATGCGGGGGGCAGTATTGAGTATTTTTTTCAGTTAAACTTGGGAGATCCTAGTGAATCTCAAACTTGCAGCTTTTCTAAATCAATGTTGAAAGCGAGAGATAAAGAGAACAAATCTGAACAAAACACTGAAAGAAGAGCGAAACGGGTAAATTTACCTGACAAAAAAATGCAGAAGCAAGGAAAGAGGTTCAAAAATCCCAAATTATATCTTCGTCACGGTACTGTGCTTCCGTGATTTCGCTTCTGCTGGCTTGACAATCCTAATTCCTTGCAAAGATCAAGAAAAATACAAGAAAGCGAACGAAGGAGTAATGCGAAAGAGGAATGGCGGGTCGTATCTTGTTTTAATTGCATAGGTTCAAAATGTCGGTGTCCGTGGAAACATCGGTAAGCCAAAATAAGACATATATGAGAAATGTCGGAAAAATCGAAAAGAAATATGTAAAAATTATAGAAATTTAAGAAGCATATTCTAATCTAATTAAATATGCATAAAGAAATAAATAGATTCATTCGAAATGATATCTTATTTTAGTACACTTGTATTTTAATATTTTTTAAAAATACACATGCATATATAATAATTGATAAAAATATTATAATTTAAAAATATACATGCATACATAATGGTTGATAAAAATATTATAATTTAAAAATATACATACATATATAGTGGTTGACAAAAATATTATAATTTAAACAAATAAGCATATGAGAACAAATAAATTCGCTTCATTTTTTTTTTCTTATTTTCAACTTTTTTCTCTTCCTTTTTTTACTTTATTTGAAATTTATTGTTTTTCATATAATTTTTTATTATAATGATACAATATTGATATTAAGCAATAATATACTGTAAAAGGTGAATATTCGTTTAAACACACCGATATTGTACATCATGTTGACAAAAAATTGAATTTTTATAATGTACTTAATGTTTCGTGTCGGTATAGAAATATATCGTGTCGGTCCTGGTAGACATGGATATATGTCGGAAGATATTTAAGATATTTCGAGATATTTGATACCATGATTGCAGCATTTCGCTGCAAGACCAACCCCAGTATGCCATCTTTACAGCCTCTTTAATGATTTTTTTTTTTTTTAATTTTGTGTGGAGGAAGCACGGACACCCCCGCTTCATGCAGGGACAAGTTAGGGACACTTTAGGAGGGCACCAAATCCTAGCCATCACCACTAACGTGGGTCCCATGCAAAAAGTCATCCTAAGGTAGGACTGACCTGAGGGTTGACACAATAATGCCAAAAAATGAAAAGGCACCTTTTATCAGCATCCCTTGGGTCAGTCCAGCTTATAGGAACCTTGATATCCACCAAGGAAGATTTAGGCACCATTTGGTAAACATAAAAAGTGATTCTTGGATTTCAACTCTAAAGAATCCAAAAAAGTAAAAAAATGTGGTGTGACCCCTAAGGTCAGACCAACATAAGGGGCCAATGCATCAGCACCGAAAAAGTGATTTACATTTTTTGGAGATGTTTTTTACTTTTTGGTGCTGATGTGTCAGTTCTTGACGTTGGGTGACCTAAGGGCATTGTATCAAATCCTTGGGGTAAAAAATGTCCATGGATTCCATTTCAAAAATTCATTTTGTATTCACTTCTTTGACAAAGAGGATTGGGAACACTCCCCTTAAGGCCTTAACTAACACTAACCACCACCCCTTTCAGGGGGCGGGCACATCAGCGCTGAAAACTGATATGCACTCCCCCTAAAAAGTGTAAATCGTTTTTCGTGCTGAGGCATCCACCCCCTATCAGGAGGCAAAGGTTAGCGGTTTTTAGGGGAGTGGACACAAACCTACCTCCTTTTTTGAAGTTACAAAAAATGTTTTGAGTCTCTGATTCCTTGGCCTGATTGTTTTCTTGGCTGATTCTACTACATTTTCTTCATCAAGATTTTGGTTTTTTATTATAATCTTTTTCTGAATTCCAAATGGTTTTCTAATTCTGAAATTGACTCAAAAGAATGCATTCTTGACAATGTCCAGAATCAAGATTTTAGAGCTGAATCAGGAGTATTGCCAAGTTTTAGCCACTAAGGTAGAATGCAGTTCGGGCCCATTTGGCCGCTGCATGGGGCAGGACTCACATTGAAACGCGGGAGGCAGGCTTACATCACACACTGCATAATTGCTGTTAAAGCCCCTAACTAGGACAATGCCGCAACCACCCAAGCAAGGAGGCATTTGCAACCCGGCTTCTACTGACAATTGTTGGACCAGGGGAACTACATACACTGACGGATTGCAACGTGAAACATTAGATTTAACTCGAGTTCTTCGCTCAAAACATTCTTTGGCTTCATTTCCTTCCCCAACTCCATGGATTCATCAGTGAATTCCTCAATATGAATATCAATGCATAAGATGAATTTGGGAAACCCATTTCTCTACTAGGAGTAGCTACTCTTCTTCAAAATTTTGATTGTTATTTCCACAATGCACCCATAGCAAAAATAGCCTCTAAACTGCAAAACTGAAAAAGTGTTGGGAGTGCACATAACTGGATTAGGGAAGGTGGTTTTCTCAAAAGCCTCAACCTACTTGAGGGAGGTTTATATTATTTGTCTTCATAACGAATAAAGTGTATTTCTACCAACTATACTTGATTTGTTAAAAATCAAGACTGCTTCAAATGCCACATATTTATTACATAGGTACTAAACAAGCAGATGAAGAAGCAATATGTCATCTGAGAGGCTCCTGTAGATACTACAAGCTTCTTACATTTACAGATTAGTGCATGTTCTAGCATTAAGCAGTGTTCCTTGTCCGTCTAGATAGAACCCAAATGATCTTGGTATACTTCAGCTACAAACTAGATAGAACCAATAGATTTTCCTAAATAAACCTGCATTTATACGAGTCCAGAAGCACTTAACATGATAATTAAGCTATAAGAAAGTTACAACCAAGTAAAGCTTCTCTAACAGAATCCATTAATGATGAAGCTTCGCTAACAGAGCCGTGTTTAGGTATGAGAGGTAAAGTCACCCTCCAGTGGAAAATTAAAACTTTCTCCTGACAACGGGAACACAACAATAGGAGACAGTTAAAAGCTACTCAAAAGTCTTCTGTTAATAATTTGCCTAAAACTCATTGTTAAGTAACATCAGCTGCTTTTGGTCCTCAAGGCTTATAGCTCCAGATGCATCTACTGGTTGAGCCTGCATTCAGCTCATCACCTTCTCAGGCCTCTACAGAATATATATTCTCATTTGATGCCCTGGAATTGCTCTAAGATTGTGAGGGGAATAGCATTTTTGGAGGCGCTATCCTCATTCTGTGTTGGGTATAGGGGAATGAGAAATTTGGGGCTCAGGCATTTCTTTTGGAAGCACAGCCTGTATATCTGCAATCTCAGCTTCTGAGTCGAGTGGTGCAGCCGGTGTAGCTTCTCTCCGTAACATCTCTACTGGTTGATTGGTTTTTGGCTCAAACTGTGAATCCCCTTCAGCTGATTTGGTGGCATCATTTTGTGGCCTTCCATTCAGATGTGAAGTCTCATCAGTCTTTGGAATCTCATTTGCAAGCTCACACTGCAACACATGGGTTGGTTCATTAATAGAGTTGCTTGCCACAGACTGGAGCACATCAATTACAGGGATGCGATTATATTCAACTTCTGAGCCCTTAAATGCATCATCGACAGTTTGACCAGGCTTAAGTTCAGAGACCATAGCCTGGTGTTGGACTTGAGCTACCTGGTCAAAGGTTTCACTGCCCTGCAGTATCTCAACAGAAGGTTCGGTTTGGGATTCTAAATTTGAATCTTTAGGTGCATCTACATTAATTGGGGGTCCCCTGATTAGAGCTGAAGCATCATTTTCCTGCAACATCTCAGTTGGTTTTGAAGTTTGGTCATCCTCCAAAGGTGGAGGTTGGGTTGCAAAGAAAGGTTCGCTCTTAAGCTCAGACTGTACAGCTTGCTGTGTCATGACTAGGGGAGCCTGGTTGGAATTAGCAGGTTGTCTTGCAGGAAGATTAGTCTTGTCATTTGGCAACACATCAAATGCTGCTGCTTGTGAAGAAACTTGAACCTTCTGACTGACATCACCAGGCAGTCCTTTGGCAAGTAAGTTAGCTGAGCTCTCGGTTTTATTCTCTGTTTGCTGCAAGGCCTGCGGTGCGGTTTGAGGAACATGCTTCGTACCATTTGACTCTCCATTTGAGGCCGCCAAGGGACTGGTCTGAAGCTGAGAGGGTGACAATCGAGGTGCTCTAGGCACCAGGTTGACAGGTGGTGATACCTTTGATGGAAGAGCAACCTCATTTCTCTGAAGAAACTTGACAGGTCGTTCATTCTTCTGTTCAAATCGAAGGGTAGAACCAGCCACCTGGGTAGGTGTGCCCACCAGTGAGAGGGGAATCTCGTTTCTTTTGAACATTTTGACGTCTGGGGCGACATCATTTTCCATTGAAATTGGCATAGATAGTCCAGGCTTAAAAACAATACCCCTCAAAACAGTGTCAGTATCACCAACCTTAACAGTGAGTAAATATCCGGCATCAAAGGACCCCTCAAGGACACCAGAAACAATCTGACCCACAATTGTATCAGTAGTAGGATCTATCATCTGGGGTCGGTTTCTCTTCATCATGTCAGTAGCAGGCATGACTGAAGGCTTCTCCCCATGAATCAATTTTTCATCCTTCCGAGGACGACCCCGTTTCCGCTTAACAGGGAGGTTATCCAGAGCAGAAGAATATTGGTTCTCTTGGCTCATATTTCAGAAACTAGAGCAATATTTTGCCGTCTCACTGGTCTCTAGAATCTCCTCCCTTGCAACCAAATAGCAGTCTTCATTGATTTACTAACAGTATCTACCTATCAAAACAACACATGTCAAACAAAATAAAAAAATAATAATTAAAAAAAAAAAAACACATTGAAACATGATGAAACCATTAATGTTACAGGACGGAAATAGGTATGCTTTGACTCCTAGTTTATGCAATGAAATAGCAGTGGCTATACCACACCACACTATTAAACACGTACATTTCTTATAGTTGGTCAATATGCAGCTTAAGTAATGTTGTCAACCAACAAATGGAGATAAATGAGCAGCAACACAAGTCTCAAGTACTCGTACGAAAATGTATAAAATAGCTCAGTGCTACTCATGACTTCCTGGAGTCTTGACTGCATTTTGCTACGAGGCAGTTCTAGTAGACTGCACAAGTGTTTTTTTGCATGAATAACCCAAATTTTTATTCGGCAAAGGAGATTATTATACAAGAGAGAGGGAGTCTGCCAGGACTCGGATACAATAAAGCACAAAAGTATTTGTTTTCATCGTGGTTTCACATTCAGGAAGCTTCGCTGGTTGTTTCAGCCTTCAAATCCTTTTGAGCTTATAGGATATATTTCTCTTCTTCCCTCTGTTGCCCAAAACTTTGGTTTATTATTACATTTTACATTCCTTGTTATTTTACCATGTCTTCTTGATTATGAAACAAAAGAACCATGCATTTTGAGATAATACAAAAAAAAAAAAAAAAAGGCAACCCAATGCACGAAGTTCCCGCTAACATGGGGTCTGGGGAGGGCAAGATGTACGCAGCCTTACCCCCATTTCTGGAGAGGTTGTTTCCGTGACTTGAACCCGCACCACCAGGGACGCTAACGGTAAGCCTTACCGTTGGG
>JAOXJP010057727.1:0-15776 GCA_025762735.1 Platanus orientalis | reverse complement strand
ATATTTGGCTTATTGGCTAAGTTATTAGGCTCCACAAGATCTCAAATAATCTCTTAAAATATTATCCTCAAAACTTCCTAAAATCCTAAACTTGCTTGCCAAGTTTTCATAAAATAAAAAATACACAAACTTAAAACTTACCAAAAAACACTATTCCCGTTTTTAGTAACCACCTCATAGTAATTTGGTCATAACTTTCTCAAATCATCTCGGATTTGCACAATCTTGGTCTCATTAAAAAGGTAATTGAATAACCCATCTAAAAACACCAAAATCAAGCCAAAAAGTCAGGTTTTGGCCATAGAAAAACTGGGTCCAAAGAGAAAAACGGGATTACAACTAAAAACCCAAAAAAACTAAATTAACTATGGCACTATTGGCCTTATTACAAAATTACCACTAATTAACACTTCTAAAATACGAAAATAATAGAAAAATATATTCTACTAGACTTGACAAAGAGGACTATCCACGATCCTCTAGCTTCTTCTTCTGGACTTGGTATGCTCCTGCATCAAGATGTGTTCATATGAATATCCTGAAATAATTAAGTAAACGTTAAAATATAGATGCATCTAATTCAACCAAATAGTTTATAAACAGTACCAAAAAGCAAGTGAAGAGGAATGCTATTTCTTTTTAATAGAAAATACAAGTTATAACAAAAGGTAGTTTGTGTTTCTATTATCCTAAACTTTTTTTTTTTTTTGGTTTCTTCTGGATGCAGAAAGATTTGCTCCTATTATTTCTTTCCCAAGAATCTTCATTTCGTGTGAAAGCTATAGCATTAAGATGTTTGCGCTTTCTTTCCATGGGAGGTGTCTGTCGTCTTCCTGTTAATGCTATTTTACTCCAAACGTTGCTCCAATTACTAGATAAAGCTGACCTCCCCCTGGGTTTGCATTGTGAAGTTCTATGGATATTGCGTAAGGTCATTCTTGTGCAGCCTTTATATTTCAGTTTGTAGTTATTATTCTTTGAAGCCGACCCCAAATAGTTGGGATAAGGCTGTTTGTTGTTGTTGTTATTATTCTTTGAAATCCATTGATTCTTTGGGAATCTGCAGATCTTCCAGTGTACCCTACTGAATCTCCCTTGCATGGGCATGCCCGAATTTGATAAGATGGTGTCAAATGTAGAGAATGCAGCTCAGTCTCCAATGACATCAAAAAGATTGCTAGCCCTCTCGCTTCTAGTAGATATATCGTGTAACCTTAGAGGGAATTTGGAAACGGTTTCTGATGGAGATGGTTTCTCACCTCTCCCATCCCAGGTTGTCTCGTTGGTTATAGATCAGATCACATTGCTGGTAAAGAGGCCTTGTTTGACTGACTCTGAGGTGAAGCGAGAATGTCAGTGCTTACTCAACTTTGTTCTTTCTCTAATTAAAGAATATCCAACATTGGGAGGTTTTGCACTAGATAAAATAAGATTCTTAATACTGGTAAATGTGCATGATGGAGACATGGGCACAAAACAAGCAGGTTTGTCTGTTCATGAGTTTGTTGGGTTTGAAGATGCAAGATGCACTTTCACTGCTTCAAAGCTTGTCCCTTGTCTGTACCGGTTTGCAGTGGCTTGTCTAGAAATACTTGATGAAGCATGTGCCATCTCTATCCAAGTACTTAACAGTGTGAAGCTTTTGGTTGAACTTATTAATCAAAACAACTTATTTGATCCTGATATATGCACTCTTTATTCACTTCTTTTGCATTCTCATGTCATATGGAATTCATTGACTTACGATGTTGACAAAGACTTGGGCTTGTCTCATAATGATTACTGGGTTGAACATAAAAGGCTTACTATCAATTTTACAGAGGATATGATGTCGAGAAGGAATAATTGGTCTGTCTACAGAGCTGGAAAATATGCAGCATGCCATGGAGCATGGCTTGCATCCGCATTCACATTTAAGAGATTAATGAATAAGGTTCAGTCCGATTCCTGTTTTTACTGGTTAAAATCACTTGCTGTGCTTGCCCTTGCTGAAAGCAAAATCCTTTTGCTTCTTTATCCAAAACAAGGCTTCCAATTAATTAATGAGTTAGAGATAAATGAAATATGGTCAGGGGAAGTTGGTCAAGATGTTTCTTGGGATGCCAATTTGCAGGAATGTGGTGAGCAGCTAGCTGGGGCTTATAGTGATATTTGCTCTTCAGAGAATTTTTTGGCAGCTGCTGTCACATCGGGCCAAGCCTTTTATTTTCAGAGGTGGTTTTTATGTCTAAGATCAAAGGTTCTAGAAACTGTGGTTGATATACTCAGACTCTTGGGCACCAGTCCATGTAACCAGGAAAACATTGGCAACTATGGGCAGGTTGAGGGAAGTTCTGAGGCTGGTTTCCCAGGACTTGCACAACATATCTACTCTTTGATGTACTTTCTCGCCCAATTCTCTTTTCGGTTAAAGAAGTTAGCAGAAGAGTTTGATCTTGTTGCAACCTCCTTCATGGACTTGGACCCCAAAAGTCTCAAAACTATTTCACTGCTTGCACTTAATTGTTCACTATTAGCCTTCTGTACTGGTTTTGTTCTGTACTTTCCAAAACTGCCCTCTTTCAAGAATTCTATTGCTTGTGGTATGGAGAACTCAGAAAGTTTTTTGCGTTCAAGGCTAATACAAGATTTAGATGAGCGGGTGCGGCATGTCGACTGTGAGACCAGTACAAATCTGATGCTGCTTTTGAAAGATATTGAAGGGCCCAAAAACTGCTTCCACTCACAGCCTAGAACGCTAATAGCAAGCACTGGCCATAGAGAAAGAGATACTCTAATGGTTTGTAGGTATGCTGTTTTGGGTCTCCTCCAGATGCAAGAAGAGGCAAAGGGAGTGAACGATGAGGGAGTTATATCTCAACTTTCTAGGGCTTCTTTGCAACTTCTGCCTGACATAGTAAAGAAATTGATGCACATTCCTTTCCAGATTCCCAAGTATTTTTTTCAAGTGAGGTATGATCCACAAAAGTCTAGGTTCTTGCTTTATAAATTCTTCAAGCTTCACATGGGGATTTAATTGATCTGAAAGTCATAGTAGACTACATGAGATTTTGAGACGCCCTATAATGCACCTACAAGTTTTAATACTGCAATTAATTTCATCTAATAATGAGTGTGAACTGCAGCTGTACATGTTCAATTGTTCATCTATGTAGAGTGTCCAATGGATAGATCCCACCTATATTGTAGGTAAAACAGTGAGTCTGCCACAACTTTTCTTTGTTGTTATGCAAAAAGCTCCACAAAAAGGTTTATCGGATAATCTCGATCTGTCAATGTATAGATTGATTGCTCTGGGAAATATCAAACCAAAATCGTTCATTTGTAAATTCCTACCTGCCTGCATGGCTCCCATGCCAACAGTAGAGTGCCTAGATCCAGTTAATGCTAAACATTAATGTATTAAAAGATAATGGTTCAGTAGACATGGGGTTGGAAATGGGTTGAGTGGGATTGGTCATATAAACGAGAGCAAGCCCACAGAGGAAAATTTCCAGAGAAAATGCTAGGGTTTTAGATGGGGCCCACATGTGGGCCTGTGAAGTCAACTAAAGCATCTGGCAAATCCAGAGTCCATAATTAAGCCTTGTGACTAGGATAGTTGAGTTTAATTCCTTTTAGATTTTGAAATACTCAAAACCTTCTACTTTTTCTTTTTTGATAGGTAATTATAGGTGAAGACAGATTTTGAACCCAGGTCCGTGGTATGACACCCACTGACTTTACCAACTTAGCAAGCTGGCATCTTCAAAACCTTCTACATTGGTATTGCAGGATATATTTTTGATATTCTTGTTTTTTAAAGTTTTGTTTACTTAGACTAGTTTTTGTCCAATCCCTTCTGGTTCTAGCCAGTATGAGTTGGTTTAGGAGTTTTACCTGTAGGGAGATAGTTTTTAGGAAAATGAAAATCCTTTTTCAGTTACTTGTTTTTAGGTTTTATTTTGTGGGGGGTCAAAACTTAGCCATTTGACTTGTTTTGGATATCATTTGAAAGATTATTCGGTTACCTTTCCAACAAGTTAAAGATTTTGTGATTCCGATGTGATTTTGGAGTGTTATGGCCAAAATATTGGTGGCTTATCATTTTGTGATGGGAATTAGCTGTTTCAGAGTTTCATTCTAATTTGAAGTTCAGTGTTTAGTTTATAAATACAAAGGAGATGGAGTGATGTAAAGAATGTTTTTTAGCAAGTATAATTGATGCTTTAGCGTATTAATTTAGGGCAAACTTTTAATTTCTCTTATCTTGAAGGTGTTAATGATTTCAAGAGTCTCTAGGTAGTGCTAACTATTGGAGTTTCTAGGGTACTGGCCCCATTGGGTTCATCTTTCTCCCTCATCTCTTTCCATTCTAGGTCATTTTTATTTCATTTATCTGTTAAATTTCTATTACCTTCTACTCTGATACCAACTCTTTATTATTAATGTCAAAATTTTACGATAAACCCTGTAGCCAACTTCTCTAAATCTTTCAACATATCTTTTATTTTATCTGGTGCTCAAGTTCAATTTTATACAATTCTACTACCTCAAGGCTGCTGTACTGTTAAAAATAGTCAACTCTTAAACCTGGATAAACCAGGTGGGCTAGTTGGGTTTATATTGTGAAACGTGTTGGGTTTTGTCAAGTTTGGGCTAGCATGGGGATTGCCAAACTTGAACCTGACTCAATTTTAAACTGTGTTGGATTGGCCAACATTAATCCTGAAAAACTGCACATGTTGGGTCAATAATTTTCACCTCAAATATATCTTTCTAAAGAACATGGAATTTTGTTAAATGAAAGATTGATTGTGTTCTTGGCCATTCCTTAAAATCCAAGCATCCTACAACATAAAGGTGTTGGCATTTCCTTGGAAAATTCTTATATCCTGTATTAGTGTATTGCTATTTTGTTATCATGATTAGAGCATGTAACCTCTGAAATCTATATTTGTTTCAGGCCGTGTATTGGTTCAGAGCTCTTTGCGTTCAATGCAGATACCCAAAACCCGGGTGAATTATCCATCTTTCAGGGCTTCCATCTCTCACTGAATCTCTGCCTCCAATTAAAAAATGCGCCAGATCTCCGTCTTGACCGTATTACGGAGTTGTATTGTATACTTGCATGTAGGGTATCCGATTGTATGCCTGGACAAGGTGGAGAAAGTAACGGGCAAACCCAGTTGGATTTTCGACCTTGGGAAACAAACAAAATGGTGAATTTGAATGAGGAGCTACTGTGGCATGTGAAGGAAGGTATTAGGAAGTCTGGTAGAAAACACGGCAGGGTTAGTGATGGTTGTGATTGGTCTGTGAAAGCCTGTGTGTGTTTGAAACCAAATGAAAGAGGGCAAGGGTTCTCAAATTGCTTGCTTGATGTTTCTGCTTTTCCGGTGGGTTCTTACAAAATCAACTGGCACAGTTGTTGCCTTGACAGTCAAGGTTCCTATTGGAATCTACTCCCTTTGAATACTGATCCCATATTTACTATCAAGAAGACACCTGTTTCTGGTTGATTATATATTGTAACTGGGTTAAGCCTAATTTAATTTAGTAGTAGATTCTATCCGTTTATGTTTTAGATTGATAATTCTTCCTAATTAAATTCTATTTTCCTCCCTGTAGCGAGATCAATGCAGTTTGGTTCGTACAGTGAGGTGCTCTTAGCTGTGTTGCCCCCAGCCTGTCCTGAAACAGTGAAAAAGATGGTGTCAAATATCAAACGTATTTACGTTTCACAACGACAAAGAATGGAAAACAAAATTAAAAAAAAAAAAACATCTTGAGATGTCAATGTACTCTTAATAAACATAGGGACAGGATCTGTTACACTTAATTTGTATGTCCCCCTATGTCCCCACATATAAAAGGTGATGTGTATGGAGTTAAAAACTGTAAAGCAGTTTTCAAATTAAAAAAAAAAAAAAGTACTCGTAAAAAAGGAATTTATAGGGTTAAAACCTTAAAAAAAAAGTGTTCAAACGAACATTTGCTCCCTATTTAAAAGATGCACCAAATTCAAAAAACCTATCACGGGTCAGTCTGTGGTGTGGAGACACGGGACAAACAAATTTAGGTGTAGCAGATCCTTTCCCTGAACATATCCTTAAGAGGGTGCTTTCTGAGCCCGTGTCCACTATTGCTTGAGTTAGATTCATCTCCAAGCTGACTAAAAAAATATCGCGTTAATGTCAATCAATGCATGACTGGATGCTGAGAAAAAGTATGTCTCAATAAACACACAAAGGGAAAAGGAGGATGTTTTTGTACATGCACAGTATAAAAGTACCTGTCTATATATTGAGATGCCCTTCTATAGGCATTTTATCGCATGTTTAGATTAGTACTGGCCTAATTTACCATAAAAAGATTAGAACTGGCCTGATACTTTTTCCAATTGCTCTGGAGATAAGCTATAGGCAATTTACCGCACACACACGGAGATTTTTGCCACATTGGTGTTTCAGGGTTGCCACAAGTTTTGGCGCTGCAGGAAATTCTTGGTGGATGTGTAAGGTAGGGTGCATTGGCATTGGTATTCTTAGCCTTTGATTTTTTTTTTTGTATGTATATATCCACCAAGTTCTGTATCCTCTGGCCAAACCTCCTAGCATGGGTGGTTACGACATCACTTCTCTTGACGGCATTCCATAGTTGATTGTGTTATCATCAGCCTTTTCTACTTATAATGCAGGTCCATACTAAGATGCAGGAGTCTGTACTCTGTGAATCTGCATGCCCATGTGAACCTACCAATAATAAATTACTATTCTGACTAACGTATAAGTTTGGGAGGAGCAAATGTTTTAGCCCTAAATTGTCTACTCCCCCATGCTCCCAGACACAAAAGTTGGGGTGTCTAGGGTTAATACCGTAAAAATGGTTTTCAAAAAAGCATCAAGTGCCAACATTTGTGTATTTGAGCATGGAGTAGATCATTTGCTCCCTTTAAGTTATATCAAAAGCCAACCCCACCCCTGACAGGCATAGGCAGATGAGAGTGGGGTTGTAAACGGAATGTATTCAAAGTGGATATTGATATATCTGTATTTGTATTCGTTTACTTAATCACATATTGGATATGAATTCAGATATCTATGAATATTTAAAAAGTAGATGTGTATTTATAATTGTTTACTAAAACAAATATCATATACAAATCTGATTACATTCTTTGTCAGGTTTTGAATGGTAACACATATTTTGGGGCTGAGAACATGGGGTGAAGAAAGAAATGGAGAGGGATGGGACTTTTAGTTATGACAATAAGAAGAACCTAGACTAGTACACTATAAAGAAGAAGAAGAAGATGATGTTAGATATTTCTGTGTTGTTAATTAAAGAATGGAGGTGAAGATGATGACAATTATGACAAAAAATATGAAGATAATATTAACTATAAAGATGGAAGATGATTAATAGTAAACCAGAGAAGGGAAACTGGCTATTCAAGAGGCTTCAACCAAGGGTTTGGTACTAATATATATATATATATATATATACACCCGTATTTGGTTTGTTAATAAACAAATATTTGTTAAATGAAGCAAATATTTAAATGAATTAGATATAGATGCATTCGTATTTGTCTTAAGCCAATGGAATATGTCCAAATAATATTTTGGGGGCAGATCCTCTACATCGGGAGGATGGTGTGCCCCTCAAAGGGTGGTGTGGGCCCTATATACTTTTTGTGTGGGGCCCACACACCCCTGTGAGGGGACGCACTGTCCTCTCAGTGCAGAGGACTTCTCACAATATTTAACTAGAGCACCATCACAGCGAGCCACAAACACTTTTTGGTCACAGAATATTTGTTTTAGTTTAACATTTGTGTGGTCAACCTCGCACAAATCTTTGCGACAAAAGGGTTTTGATTGGAGAGAAGAAATACCCATTTGGGTAAGGGTGTCAATGAGCTGAGCTGAGCCGAGCTTTGGCTCAGCTCAGCTTGGGCTCGTCACATGAAGACAAAACTCAGGCTCATGAGCTCGGCTCAGCTCAGCTTGGGCTCGTCACATGAAGACAAAACTCAGGCTCATGATGAGCCTGAGGTGCCAAGCTCAGGCTGGTCTTGGGCTTGTAAAATTAGGCTTGGCTCGGCGGAAAAAAAAAAAAAAAGCCTTAATAGCCTAATGGCCCATTAACGTAATTTGCCTTATTTGAACATTGCTATTGTCATAATATACATATTTCTTAACCAAATCGAGCTGAGACTCAGCTCATGACGAGTTGAACTCTGAGCTGATGAGCTGATCCGAAGCTAGCTTGGCTCTACATTTGGGTACACGCTAATGGTCCCCAAAGGAGAGAACGAACTAAGGTACTGAGTTCGACCTATTAAGCAAAAACTTCCTTTCTTGATCTCAAAATGACTCCACCTAACAATTATCTATTCTCAAATTCATATAAAAGTCGTGTTTTTAAACTTCACATCACCGAATCTTGTACTGAAAGTGATTGAGAACTTGGAATAAAGGCTTCTGAATTGGGATGAAGTATGGTAAAAAGGAAAAGGTATGGGAATCCTATGGTCCATGAGAATTTGGAATAGTCAAAAACCGTGGGAAAGCGAGACATAAAGCTAAGACCATATGATCCCATTGCTCATTTCCAAATTCCAAGTGGGTAAGGGAGCTTTCGTACTTATCAAATCCCAATTTAACTTTAAATCTCTTTCGTGGCCTACCTAGGCACATTCCAATCCACCTAAAATATTATATAGATATGTATTTCAAATCTTTAATATTTGGATGAGCCGTTGAAGCTAACGTTATATTTATAGGCGAGTGATTGTCAGTGTTGATACAGGCCTGTAGTCGTGCCATTGATTGATACATGATGTGTTTTTGAATTTAGTATCTCTTTTTTTACACTGAACACTTTACTTGAATCTCAAACACAATATGTGTCGGTTTATAATTCACCATAAACACTCATACACTTTGTCATCACAGAACATTTTTTTCCTTAAAAAAAGAAAGAACGAAAGATGTATAGCCCACCTAATTAATTGTGATGATGAGGGATTTGGACCCGAGCTGATCGAGTCGATTGATTAGGCGAACCACCCTGGTCCAACCAGTTACCTTGTCAATCTGTTGGATAACCTACCCCCGGTTCAAACCCACGGTCACGTATACCGAACGACTAATCAGTGACAGAATCTTACAACCGACTGACTGACCCATCGATAATAGGACAATACAAATGTTCGACCGACTGGAAGACCGATGAATGTTAATAATCATAGTCCAAACGTTCGACTGACCGGTAGACCGAGGAATGTTAATAAGCATAGTCCAAAAAGTGACCCTTCAAAGTAGGCAACCAAGGTACGATTGTCTGCAATTACCAAACCGATAGACAATTCACTAAACAATAATGGTCAAGTTGACTACAATTGGAACAACAACTAATTTGATGTCGACACGTGTACTCCTCATGTACGTTCTTCTAACTAATTTGGAGAATATTCCTAACGAATCACGTGGAACAACCGTGGGAACTCCTATATTAAGAAGGGAATCCTTGGAGAAGAAAGTAAGTACAATCACTCAAAGTAAGGGACTATGAGAATTTCATGATCTCTGATCTTTGACTTGAGTATTAGAGGGGTGTTGGCCAGCCTCACACCACCCCATTCATTGTCTTGGTGCAGGTGAAATTCGTGCACGAGATTCCAAATTGAGGGTGACCAGAAGACCATCTGCGTGAACCGAATTCCGGTATCATCAGTTGGCGTTGTCTATGTGAACAGAAAGTGATTTCTGGCAAGACAAAGGTCCTATGGTGGAAACTTGATTTGGAACAAATGGAAGCTCGCCGGAATGCCTCATCCACAAATGATCAGGGGAGGAGAGAGGTTGAGGTGACCCAAATTGCAAGCTTAGAACAACAGATACAGGACTTCAACCGCAATATCCAACGAATGACGCAACAGAACTAGGAGTTAAGCCGTAGGTTCATGGAGCAGATGAAGCACCAGCATTCCGGTGACGAAGATACTCAAGAGGCCAAATGTCTTGGACTAGAGATTGAACAAGGATATGGAAGAGAAAGGCAAGGGGATAGCCACGGTCCGGGGCAGTCCGCGTCTCAGCACACCAACAACATGGGCGGAAGAGCCACCATCGAACAAGAGAAGCACATTCAAAAGATGCAGGATTAGCTGAACACAGTGATGGAAGCTCTTTGAGGCAAAGCCCCTTCCACAATAGAGGCCCTGGTGTAAAGGACCGACCACCCCTTCTCTATAATGATCATGTACCATCCTCACCCCAAGAGGTTTGGGATCCCTCAAATGGAGCCCTTCGACGGAAGCCGAGATCTGTTTGACCACCTCGAAACATGTAAGACTTTGATGCTTCTGCATGCTATTTGGATGGGGTCATGTGCAAGGATTTTTCGGCCACCTTGAAAGGCTCAGCACAAAAATGATTCAACAGTCTTCAACCCAACAACATCAACTCTTTCTCTGAGTTGAGCTAGTCATTTGCCAGTTACTTCATAGGTGAAAGACGCTATCGTAGACCTGCAACCTACCTACTCAATGTTAAACAATCGAAGGGAGAATCGTTGAGAGATTATGTCTTTCGTTTCAACTAAGAAGTGATGCAGGTAGACGACGCTGATGAGAAGGTGGTGCTCACCGCCTTCATGGGTGGGCTACTATCCACAAAGTTCTTACTCTCTATTTCCAAATCCTCACCGAGTAACATGGTCAAGTTGATGCTTCAGGCCTAAAAACATATAAATGCCGAGGATGTAATGGCGGTAAGGAGAGACCAGAGAAATGAACTTCAAGAGTTGTTGAAGAGAAAAAGGGACGAACGACCAAAAGCTGTGGAAGACGAAGCAAGAACAAGGGAAGCTATAGACTAAGTGGTGAGATCGAGGGAAGCACGTGTACCTGCTTAGCGAACCCAAGTTTACACTCTGCTCAATTCACCCCTTGAACAGGTCTTTATGCATGTCTGAGTCAATCCATCTATAAAATGGCCCGAGAAGCTCAAGAACCCTCCGGAGAAGAGATCCTAAAGAAAGTATTGTTGATTCCATCGTGACCACGGCCATAATACAGAGGATTGGGTCGACCTGAAAGATCAAATAGAAGCTCTCATCCGACAGGGCAGGTTGAGGCGTTTTATAGCTGGTCGTCCCCGAACCTCACCAGGTGTAGAAGAGGAGCCATCGAGTTAAAAGAATCTTGAATCCGAGCCGTTACAAGAGATAAAAGTCATTGTCAAAGGATTTGTAAGAGGTGGTGAGTCAAAATTGGCTCAAAAGGCACATGCATAAGCGATGAGAACTTCACAAGGGGAGGTTTATCTGACTAACTGACCTTGGAAGTGCCCTCAAACTTGTCAAGAAGATATCACGTTCACAGAAGAACATTCCTGAGGAGTGCAACACCCTTATGATGATGCCCTGGTGGTCACGTTGGTCATCGCAAACCACCAAACCAGAAGGATATTCATAGACAACGACAGTTCGGTGGATATCCTATACTTGTCTGCCTTCAAGTAGATGGGAATTGGAAAAGACAAGCTTCAACAGACAGTGTCGCCTCTGGTAGGGTTCATCGGAGACAAATTGTACCCCGTTGAAGTCATCACACTCCCAGTGATGGTCAGGGTCAGTCATCGCTAAGTGACCAAGGCAGTTGACTTCTTGGTTGTCGATTGTCCCTCAACATACAATGCCATCATCGACAGACCGATGTTTAACAAAATGAAGGCTATTACTTCTACCTATCACTTATTAATGCGCTTCCCAACCAAGGAAAGAGTAGGAGAAGTTAGAGGTGACCAAACAACCGCTCGGGAGTGCTACATGGCATTCTTAAAGGGGAAAGAGACAAAAGAAGCCCTTGTTATTGATGACATGGATGGTAGAGAAGACGTCCAACCGAAGCATACCGAGCCCGTGAAGGACATAGAAGAACTTAACATCGATCCTTAAAAACTCGAATGGTTATTCAGATTGAGAAGATGCTATCAAAAGAATTGAAGCTCTGCTTGCAAAACTCCTGAGAGTCTACGCGGATGCTTTCACGTAGACCCGAGGGTAATCACACATAGACTGAGCGTTAACCCTTCAGCAAGACCCATCAGGCAGAAGAAAAGAACTTTGTCATTGACAGAAACCAAGCTATTGTTGAAGAGGTGGATAAATTGTTAAATGTGAGGTTCATATGAGAGGTGACCTACCTTGACTGGATCGCTAACGTGGTGTTAGTCAAAAAAAGCAACGGTAAGTGGAGGATGTGGGTGGACTTCACTAACCTCAATAAAGATTTTCCTAAGGACAACTTCCCACTCTCGAAAATAGACACGTTGGTCGACTTTACCTCTGGACACGCCTTACTAAGTTTCATGGACGCGTTCTCTAGCTATAACCAAATATGAATGGAAAAAGAAGATTAAGAAAAGACGTCCATCACCGATCGAGGAACATAATGTTATGAAGTTATGCCATTCGGATTGAAAAATATAGGAGCCACTTACCAAAGACTGGTGAATAAAGTGTTCGGGGTGCAGATAGGAAGAAATGTAGAAGTTTATGTAGACGACATGTTAGTAAAGAGCATAGAGGCCGAAAAGCACATAGACGACCTGGAGGAAACTCTTTGCACCTTCAGGAGGTTCCAAATGAAGCTTAACCCTGCTAAATGCGCCTTCGGGGAGTCGATAGGTAAATTCCTTGGGTTCATGGTTTCTCACAGGGGAATCGAGGCCAACCCTGAGAAAGTTGAGGCTATCCTAGGTATGAAGACGCCACAAACCACGAAAGAAGTGCAGTGGTTGGCAGAAAGGGTTGCGGCCCTCAACCAGCTCATCTTGAGGTCGACGGACAGATGTTTTCCTTTCTTTCACCTTTTGAAGAAAGGATTCGAATGGACAGAAGAGGCTAACCGATTGTTTCAAGGTCTCAAGGGGCACTTGGCGTGCTTACCAACCCTCAGTTGTATAATTCAAGGAGAAGACCTGTATTTATATCTGACAGTGTTTGAGGTAGCGGTAAGCTCGGTCCTAGTAAGAGATGAGCACAATCAGATCTCGGTGTACTACGTCAGTAGAGCCCTCCACAAAGCAGAGTTGAGATATCCACCCTTGGAGAAACTGGCGTTCGCACTCATAACAACAACAAGGAGACTCAGGCCTTATTTTCAGGCCCATCTAATAATAGTGCTGACAAACCAACCTTTGAGAGTGGTGTTGCAAAAACCAAAAGTGTCTGGTAGGATGGTGAAGTGGGCGATAGAGTTGGGCGAGTTCAATGTTAGTTACCGACTGAGGGCCGCCATAAAGAAGCAAGTATTGGTAGATTTATTGGTGGAGTTGACACTTGTAGCAATAGATGAGAGTAGCCCCTCTGAATCAGAATGGGCCCTCCACGTGGATGGATCGTCCACGGCCTTATCCAGTGGGGCGGGGCTATTACTGACCAAGCCCAAGGGGGTAAAGATCGAGTATGTAGTTCAATTGATCGAGTATGTAGTTCAATTGGGGTTCAACGCAATGAACAATGAAGTAGAATATGAGGTGCTGATTATAGGATTGAGTGTGGCAAGAGAAGCAGGGCTTGTGCGCGTCACCGCTTACACTGATTCTAAGCTTGTTGAGGGACAGGTGACTGGCGAGTACAAAGCCATAGAAGACAGATGAAAAAACTACCTGGGCAGGGTCACTGAGCTCATGTCCCATTTTGATGTCGTCAAGGTCCAACACATCCCGAGAAGTCAGAATGAGCATGCATACTGATTGACATGACTAGCATCTGACAACAAGTATGTAACAAGGAATTGGCTACTAGTAAGCCGCCCCACCTGACCTAGTATAGAGGATGAGCCGAGCATCCATGTGTACACGAATGAGCCCAAAGATGATTGGAGGACCCCAATCACATACTTCCCCAAAATAGTAGGTCTGTTGCCCAATCGAGGTGAGGCCAGAAAACTCAAACTCCAAGCTAGTTGGTATACCTTGATTGGTGATATGTTCTCTACAAGCGAAGTTTCACCATGTCATACTTAAGATGCTTGTCGCTAGCTGAGGCCGATTATGTTATGAGGGAAGTTCACAAAGGAATATGTAGAAATCATTCGGGTAGCCGGTCACTCGTCCATAAGCTGGTTAGAGTAGGATACTACTGTCTAACCATGTAGGCAAACTCGACGAGTCTTGTCCAAAAGTGTGACAGTTGCTAGAGGTTTGCCAATATTCCCAGACAACCCGCGGAAGAGTTCACACCCATCATAGGACCATGGCCCTTTGCCCAATGGGGAATAGATATTGTGGGAACCCTTCCCCTGTCGAAAAGCCAGAGAAAATTCCTTGTAGTGGCTGTCAACTATTTTACTAAGTGGGTCGAGGCAGAGGCGCTACGACGATAACCGAGGGAAACATACATGCTTGGAAGTTTATAATATGCCGATTCAGAATACCACATGTTATAATAACTGAAAATGGGAAGCAGTTCGATAACAGGCATTTTTGTGAATTTTGCTCTCAGTTGGGAATCAAGAACCACTTCTCATCCCCAACACATCCCCAAGCCAATGGCCAGGTGGAGGTCACCAACAGAACTATACTGAAGATAATTAAGACCAGGCTAGAAGCATCGAATAGGCAATGGGATGACGAGCTACCAGGGGTCCTCTGGGCCTACAGAACCACCCCATGGAACCCCACAAGGGATACACCCTTCACTTTGGCTTTTGGTTGTGAAGCATTTATACCCATGGAGATTGGGATGGCGAGTCTGAGGATACAAAAACCGCAGACAAAGAGAGAGAGCTATGTTTGAACCTAGACCTGTTAGAAGAAAAAAGAGATCAAGCCTCCCTTCGAATGGTAACGTACCAACAAAGAATGATGAAATATCACAATGCCAGAGTCCGATCTAGAGGTTTCTAGAATGGAGACCTTGTCCTCCGGAAGGTGAGCATATCAACACAGGTCTTGGGCGATGGCAAGTTGGGACCTAATTGGGAGGGGCCATACAGAGTAACCAAGACTACATTTAACGACACCTATTACCTGGAAACCATGGAAGGAAAGCTCCTACCTCGATCATGGAACATTGAACACCTAAAAAGGTATTACCAATAGCTATGTAATTTTGATTTCAAAATAATAAAATTTGTCTACCATCATGTGTGATGCAGCTATCTACAATTAAAGTCCTGAGCGGTGTCAGAAGAATGGACTAAGTCCAGTAAAACGACCCTCAATCTACTACAATGGTCTACAATTAAAGTCCTGAGCGGTGTCAAAAGAATGGACTAAGTCCAATAAAATGACCCTCGGTCTACTACAACGGTTTACAGCTATAAAGTCCTAAGAGGTGTCGGAAGAATGGACTAAGTCCAATAAAATGACCCTCGCTCTACAACTAAAGTCCCGAGCGGTGTCTGAAGAATGGAGTAAGTTTAGTAAAACGACCATCGGTCTACAACTAAAGTCACGAGCGGTGTCGAAAAAATGGACTAAGTCTAGTAAAATGACCATCGGTTTACTATAACAACGGTCTACAACTAAAGTCCCGAGCGATGTCGAAAGAATGAACTAAGTTCAATAAAATGACACTCGGTCTGCTATAATGGTCTACAACTAAAGTCTCGAGAGGTGTCGGAAAAATGGACTAAGTCCAGTAAAATGACCATCAGTTTACTACGACGACCCACGATCTATTATGATGATTTACAACTAACGTCCAGAGCGTCCTATAAAGGTGTTTAATTAAAACAAACCACTTAAGGAAATTGGCGATCTACAAAATGTTAT
>JAOXJP010057716.1:0-15776 GCA_025762735.1 Platanus orientalis | reverse complement strand
GTGTCTGTGGCTCACCGTGGCACACCCTAAGGTGGCGCAGGGGATACGGCTCCCCATCGGTCACCCTGCTGTCCAGAAAATCAAGAAACATATATAAAGAAACCATAATCACCCTGCTGTCCAGAGTTTCCAGCCCTTGATCTTTTGAATTTTTCAATTTTTATGAGTTTTGACCTCATACATCATGCAGCAGCCTTAGGATTTCCATCCTAAGTGTTTTGGTTTGAACAAAATCAATTTTTGGTTCTTCCTAATTTTTAAAAGAGAGCTGGCTACTTTATTGCGAGATATACATGGGAGTGTGTCCATGACTTGTGAACTTGGTTGGTAGTAATTCTTGACTTCAAACTTGAAGAAATCTGTGAGTTTGTGTCAAGTGATTTTCTGCCAAGTATTATGGGCTTTCTAAGTGTTTGCTAAATTGTCTAAGTGGAGTTTTGGTGCTTGTTCTATGTCACTCCAAGTCTTTGGAGCATGCATTAACTGACCTACCACACCCACTGCATATTATATATCAAGATGTGTAAGAGGGAGATACATGAGGCAACCAACAAGGTGCTGATATCTCCTAGCATCAATCAATGAGTGCCCAACTATCTTCAACTAATTTTTGGTTATGCTCAATTGGAACATCCAGGGGTTTACTACCCCATATGTCTATCTTTTCATCAAGTCAAGATCATATTCTTTGGGAAATAAAGTTTTCATTTTCATTTTTTTTTTGCCTAAGATCCTCGATCCTAAGAAAAAACTTCAACTACATCAAGTCTTTAATCTCAAACTCCTTGGCAATGGGATTCTTCAGCCCTTTTTAGTTTTTCTTAGTCATTTTCAATCATCGCTATATCATCCACATATACAATAAGATTGTCTTCTTTTGATTGTGGTTAATAAACAATGTATGACTGGCTTGACTCTGCTTGTATCCCTGCTTTATTATGGCCCCATTGAACTTTTCAAACTATGCACGTGATGATTATTTTAGCCCATACAAAGCCTACACACGTTTCCTTCCATTGATGGAAATTTGAACACCAGTGGTACCTTGTGAACTTTTGCCAAGTCACCTATACAAAGCCGACAAATTTGCCCTAGATACTAGATGTTTAGCTAAGCTTTCTTTAAGTTGTTTGCCTACCTCGAAATAAGAAAGAACAAGATGTTCAAGCTCAAGGCCAGCTCATGGATTTTTCTGATGAATGTAAATGCTTGTGCTCCAATTATTATAAAAGATAGAAAAATATCTATTTTGACAGGGTGCCGAAAATGGAAATGGTACCCACAACCAAGTGTTGTCAATCAGAAAGTCTATTCAATCTGGTAGAACAAAAAAAAGTCATTTTCAGAGATCATTATCCAGTGTAGCATATTGGTTTCTCTTTCTAGAAGTGTGTGCAGGTGTGAAGTTGAGCAACAAGCATAAAAATGAGCTGTTTTAGTGTTTTCATGTTTCTGTAATGGAAAGAAAAACATGAAGATTGTTAGAAGTAAGAGCTATCTTCACACTAGAAACTCTTAATCATATGGTTTGGGAAATTGTTATATTATTTGATGTTTATAATCTACACAGTGTGCCCTTTCTTTGTTCAACTTAAGCATAACTACCAATTGGAGATCATGGGTTTTTTACTTAACATTTCTTTGTAAAGGTGGAGATAAGTACATCCCACCTCACTACAAGCCCTCCAAGACTTTGTGAGAATCAGAGAGCAAGGCAGTTAAGACTATTATTGCTGTGCATAGCCTCAGAAAATGCTACAATTACCAAGCTCCCATAAGAAACAATATTGTCCCCTTATATCTTACTTAAATTTATTGCCACTTCCTGTTGGATATGGGCATATTCAAGGAAATTTTTTTGTGAATCACTTTTCACTGAAAGAGAGACGACATCTTCCCCCACTCAATGGGTATTTCATAAACTGGATCGGTTGAGAGATCTGTCAAGAGGACTCGTCTCAACAAACTGATATTTGTTTGGATTTGAATATTTTCTTATAATGTCTCTGGTCAAACTTTGTTTTGCAGCAAAGAATTTTGGAGTTACTGAATTCGTGAATCCAAAGGACCATGACAAACCGATACAGCAGGTCATTGTGGGCCTCACTGATGGTGGTGTTGACTACAGTTTCGAGTGCATAGGGAACGTCTCTGTCATGAGGGCTGCTCTGGAGTGCTGTCATAAGGTAGAGTTGTTGCGACTGATCATTGATGGGGTTAAGACATGCCTGATTTGGTTCAATACTTGCAGGGTTGGGGAACTTCAGTTATAGTGGGTGTCGCAGGAGCAGGCCAGGAGATATCCACTCGTCCCTTTCAGCTTGTCACTGGACGTGTTTGGAAGGGAACAGCCTTCGGTGGTTTCAAGAGTCGTACTCACGTTCCTTGGCTTGTTGACAAGTACATGAAGAAGGTATTGCATATTCGATGAGTTTTTGTATCTTTTGCCAAACTGTACAATTTTAATCCCAAAATAAAAACAGTTTTTTCCTGTGTGGAACTGATGCTTGGGATGCCACATCAAGCCTGGTGGAAACCAGGTGACTAGCAGCCAATGCCAAATCTATCTAAAAAAAAGTTGACAATAGGACTATTTGCTATATTGGTTCCCAAGCACTTAGGACTTACCAATGGTTGAAGCAGGCTGGTATTACTCGGAACTTAATTATAGAGTTCAAATATGGTGATTGCTTCCTTTCATGTATTACAGGAAATCAAGGTTGACGAGTACATCACTCACAATATGACTCTCGGGGAGATTAATGAGGCTTTTCATCTGCTGCATGAAGGGAATTGCCTCCGGTGCGTGCTGGATATGGAGATATGAGGTCATCCATTTACGGTCTCGTAGTCGCACCTAATAGGTCCACATAAAAGTGTGATATCCTAGCGTTTTTTCCTTGCTCGCTTTTGTTTATGGTTGCAATCTCTTTAAGTAAATAACTATACTCTATAAACGAAGTACTGAATGGTGCATGGGGACAAACTTCTTTAAATTCAATCTTGTGTGTATTCTTCTGAAATAGATGTGTCCAAGTCTACTGACTTCCTTGAACCAATGATATATATCAATGGAAGCTTTTATTTTGTTAATTAGCTCAGATTGAAAAATTGAGAAGCATGGTTGTTGAAGGGGGTTTGGCCGTATAAACATGGAATGCTGTATGATCTAAGACTGCACCACACCACTACATAAGATTATCATCACGTGGACCACTGAAATGATGAGCCCATTCGTTAAATTAGGTTCCGCAATTTTTCATCATTCCTCCCCAAGTGATCCTAACAATACTCTTGAACACCAATAGGTACACAGCGGTACAGGTAGTCTATGGATCATCAAAAGCGAAAGGATCTGCTATGCCCAATTTTGTTTGTCCCCGGTATCTCCACACCACAGGCTGGCATGTGATGGTTTTTTGAACTTGGTGCCTCTTTTAAATAGGGAGCACATGTTCATTTGAACGTTTTTTTTTTTATGGTTTTAATCCTATAGACCCCATTTTTATCACCCGGATTGTGTGTGCACAAAAGATGTGTGCATGCCATGCACATGGATTAGGGTGCGGACACATCAGAGATGAAAAGTGATTTACACTTTTTTAAGGTGCGCTTATCACCTTCTGGTGCTGATGTGTTCACACATTGGTCCATGCGTAAGGCATGCGCACAACAGGCTCCATTTTTATGGGTACCTATTTTCTCATTTGAAATTGAAAACTGTTTTTACAGTTTTAATCTGTTTTTACAATTTTAACCCTATACACCTTACCTTCTGTGTGGGGACAGACAAATTGGGTGTAGCAGATCCTTTCCCATCATCAAAAGGGTCGTGCCCAGGCCAAATAGCTCAGATATCCAATGACACCGTCGCAGATTCACTCCAACCAGTTAGCCGTCAGTTTCAAATCTGACCGTCATAGACTACTAATAATATGCAGCCACGTATTCTGGATAAGGGTGGGCCCGAAACAAAGGGAGTTGAGTGTTGGTAACATCTCCGCCTCTAAAGTAACATCTCCATCACCCAACACAAACAGAGTCTATCAACACAAATTGTGTCAATCTTTAATGTTTCTGTTTCCGTCTTTTGTCACCAAGAATAGATTGTTGCAGATCACTGAGGATTAACATTCAGTTCTTCAAAATTCAAACTACAAAACTGTAGAACGTGAAGAATGAGTTCCAAATAGCATAGGGAAGCTGTAATACGAGAAATTAATGATGACCGTAATTGACTGAACCCCTAACTCTGTTTTGACTCGTTTTAGAATTCGAGTAGAAGTTCACCATAACCATAACATTCATCTCTTCTACAACTGTACTATGTTCTAACCATAACCATAACATTCATCTCTTCTGCAATTGTACTATGTTGTTCACACGAAGCCCACAAAATACAATAAGTGGGTTCCCATCCCACATCCCTTCTTCCTCATGTCCCTTGCATCCGCGATGCACCTGATCTATACACATATAACATCAGCTGGCCGTAACCCTTACCCCTCTATTCTTTTTCACTAGGGAAAGGATGTTCTGTCCAGGATGGTGTCTAAGATACCATGAAGTTTCAAATGGAATAAAATGGGTGGGACTTTGTTAGAATTTGAAAGTCCCACCCATTCTATTCCATGTGAAGCCCCATGGTGTCATGGACACCATCTGGATGGCAAATCTTGGACACAGCATCTGCCCTCTTTTCACTATAAAACGTTTGAGAGCTGTGTGGTATATTTTTGCGAGCGGTCATATTTGGAACCTTTTGGAACTACTATCCAGTGAACCTAGTTACCCACTAAGACAACTATAAGTTATTCAAGTTTCTAATTAAAAGTTAAACATTACCATTTTGGAGACAATCATTCTAGAACACAAGATACCCTTTATCATGACAAGTTACTCAAGTTTATTATTAAAAGATACATACATATATCAGTCAAATGAATTGCACAGAAAAGTTACTTAACAGTACAACTAAAAGTTATTCAAATATGTGAGTAAAGTTATATATGTTTACATTCCCACTGGACTGAAGTTGCGCACAATATGCTTCTTTTACATAAATGTTAAGTACATTTACAACCTAAATTTACTTAATAGTAGAACAAATCTTACATATTTCTACAGACCTACTCTCTAGATATAATTTACTCAATCGTACAACTTAAATGTGAATAAAACTTACATGTTTGTGCATACCCACCTCATTAATAGTTCACATTTGTATGAATAAAGATTCCTTTTGCATAACATTTACCTAATTTTACCACTTACATTTAGTTAAATATAAAAATAAACTTACATATTTTTACATACCCTCTCACGACCTTATGTTACTCAAATTCATAATTAAAACTTACACATTTTTCTCAATCTTTGCACACATAAGTTGTAACACCCCGTATTTCACCTAAAGGGTAAAATCATAATTTTATTTTCATAAGAGTAAAATTATCATTTTAAATATTTGTAAAGAACTTAGAGTGATTTTGGAAGCCCTTGGACCAATTTAGAAGTATAGAACCCAAGTTGAACCACAAACTATTCAAGTTCAAAACTTATCCTGATTGCGTAATTTAGGTAACTTCCCAGGACCACTGACACCAATCCCAAGTGAACTAGAGTTTGATCCATACCTTTTAGAAAATTTCTTCGAGTCTTCTTTCCAATGCAATAAATGGTACCCAATTTGGAGTTTTCTAGAAAAAGTTATGGCTATTTTCCCGTAAGGTGTTTTTGTAGGGAAAAATCTGGGCAATTTTGGGTTCTGCAGGCCGGGCGCTCCAAACATCACTTGGGCACCCAAAGTGCATCACTTGGGGCTCCCCAGGGTTATGGGGGGCACCTGAGGTGCACCACTTGGGGTACCCCAATTCCTGAAGGTTGCGAAAATAAGTTCAAAATTACCCTAAAAGGTGATTTTACAATGTGACATTTGTTCATTGGCTCGAAATTATGACTACTCCTATAATATATGTTGATAACATTATGGTGACAAGGGATGGTTTTGGTGAAGTAGAGAACTTGAAAAAGTATTTAAGCCAATAGTTTGAAATAAAAGATTTGGGCCTACTGCAAATTTTCTTGGGATAGAGGTACTTCGCTAAAAAAATGAGTGTTTCTATCTTAGAGAAAATATGTATTAGATATTTTTTATGATGCTGGTATGTTAAGTTGTAGGCTATTTGATAATCCAATTGATCATAATTATAAACTGAGAGAAGATGATGGTGAAAGACTTATCTGTAGGTGTATAACATTGAGGGTATTTATGGCATATCATAATACGTATGTAGACCAGTTTATTGGTATATAATCTCTTATGAATAAATATTTCACGTATTGAGAGACAAAAGCTCTCATACGATTAACCCCCACTTGTCTTAACCTCTTCTCTTTTTCCCTTTTCTTCTTCTCTACTTTTTCTTCTATTTTTCCTTCATTATTGAACTTGCAGGGCTTTAAGTTGGTATAGAGCGATGATGCCAATACAAGGACAAAATCATGTGCACAGGGCTATGCTGACGTTAGTGTCCGTATGGCTAACATCAGCAAGCCGTACGGTGTGTCAGGCATCAAAACCCTAGGTGGTGGGTCATTTTTTTCTTATTGATAACTGTCATGATTTTTTCAAAATTGTTTGGAGCCTAGAGATGTGATTTTCGAAGGATTTTGTAAGATTTTGGGAAAAAAACCCAAAATCGATAGATCTATTAGATCCGTTCATGTTAAAGGTTTTTTTGGGATTAATCTCAATAGGATGGATCATTTTTTACTTAGGAAACATCCAAAACTTGTTTGGAGTGATTTGGTTGAGTATTGAAGTCATGGTGGCAAGATTTTGGGTTCCCAAGCTCACATTTTTTAATGCCTGATGTTATGTACCCAAATTTTTTTAATTTGTTTTGGATAAAATCGTGTTGCAACAGTGATGTGTGTCCTTGATGATATCTTTAAAGATTTTATAATGTTTGTTAGTGTTGTTTGCCTTCCAATCTGTGTTTTGGGTGCTTCAAGGCCTCTCTTCTAGTAGCCTACAGTTGTGTGACTATGTGCCCAAGGAGTGACCATGGCAATCTTATAGCTAACCTTGTGTTTGTGTGTATCATGGTTGGTTTTCTTATGAGGGGCTTACTTTTTTGTGTTATTCATAGTGGTTATTGACCTTTCTATTTCAAGATGTTAGAGGAAGAGAGTCAGACCTCTGACTAGACTATGGGCGACTCGACTAACAAGGAGATGAACACTATTCAAATAGTTGGGGACACCTCTCAGTCCCAAATAACATCTGTGAAGTTTGATGGCAACAATTATCTAACGTGGTCCAAGTCTGCGTTGATCTATATTTAAGGTAAAGACAAGTTGGAGTACCTAATCGGTGAGATGGTAGTATCCCCTCGGATTAATTCTTGTTATAGGAAGTGGAAGATAGAGAATGCAACAGTATTGGGCTGGTTGTTAAATTTGAGGAACCAAGAAATTAGTGACTACTTCTTATTCTTGAAAACAACTCATCAGATCTGGGATGCCCTTACCAAATCGTATTTCCAAATGGGCCACGCAGCTAAAGTGTATGAGTTGAGACAATGGATTGCTCAGTTCAAGCAAGGAAATCAGCCTCTTGCTATGTATTATTCTTCTTTAAGGAAAATGTGGGATGAGTTAGACCACTACACTACATATCGCCCAACCTATGTGAAAGATACCATTGAAGTATTTAAATATTTGAATTCTTGGCATGGCTTAATCCAGAATACGAATAAGTGCATGTCATCCTCCTCAGGAAGGATCCCTTGGCCTCCTTAAATGAGGTCTATGCTCATATACACAAGGAAGAAAGATGTCAGGGGGTGATGAATGTGACTATCTCCTTTGAAAAATCAGCTATAGTCTCTACCTATATTAGAGGTGGCCAGGGTGGCATAACAGGACGTGGTCGTGGTGGACGAGTGAACTTCACCCCTAATGATAGAGATCGGCTAAAGTGTGAGCATTATAATAGGATTTTCCATACTAAGGAATAGTGTTGGGATCTTTATGGCAAACCACAGGATCTTCCTCCATGTTTCTCTTTATGAGGTGGATCCAGTACTGGTAGTGGAGGATGCCATTTTGGTACTAGCCGCTTTAATGCTCATTCAGTGACTACTATGCTACCAGAGACAACAACTCTCCCACCTCCAACTTCCTTGTCTTCTAGTTCTTTATATGGGGGCTTGTCTAAAGATGAGATTGAGGCACTCCGACACTTTGTTTCTCAACCGGACCATCCTTTTAATGTTCCTTCATCATCATTTACGTATTTAGGTACATCTGCATTTTCCTTGTCTGCATTTGTCTCTGAGCAAAAGAGCTCCTGGATTATTCATTCAGGGGCTTCCCGTTATATGACTGGTATGTCATCCTTTTTTTCTTCTTATAAGGTTTCTTTAAGGACAAGGTCCAAATTACTGATGGATTCCTTTTGTCAATAGCAAAACAGGAGGATATTTTTGTTATCCCTAACCTATGTTTGTCATCTGTGTTACATGTTCCTAAGTTTACTCTTAATTTTTTGTCCATTAGTCATATTACAAAAGAGCTTAATTGTTGTTACCTTTTTCCCATCTCATTGTGTGTTTCAGGACATGGTGACGAAGTGGACAATTGGTTTAGGGCATGAGAATGCTGGTCAATACCTTCTGCATTCTAGTTTACCAGTAGCTACACCAGTAATAAAAATAGACACTTCTACTTCTAGATCAGATGAATTATTCACTTGGCATCGCCATTTAGGACATTTACTTTCTCTATGTTGAAAAAGATGTTTCACCAGTTTTCTTGTTCTAAGTCTAATTTCTTTTGTGAACCGTACCAATTGGCTAAACATTGTAGGGTTATTTATCCTCTTAGTGATAATAATAAAAGTGATGTTCATTTATCTCTTGTGCATTTTGATGTGTGGGGACCTTCCGTACAAATTCTTTGTTCGGGTTTAGATACTTTGTAACAGTTGTGGATGATTGTTCTCGGGTAACTTGGGTTTACATGTTAAAGAACAAGAGTAACATGTTTGTAACCTTCAAATTCTTTCATAGTATGGTTCTTACACGGTTTTACAGTAAACTTCAAATCCTAAGGTCAGACAATGGTGGTGAATATCTTTCTTGAGAGTTCTCTTCCTTCCTTGATACCTCTGACATCATTCAACAGACTACTTGTTCGGGTACTTCTGAGAAAAATGGGGTAGCTGAGTGGAAAAACAGACATTTCTTGGAGATTTCTAGTGCTATCATGTTTACCATAGATGTGGCTAGGACATTCTGTTCTGAGGCCATCCAAACGACAACATACCTCATTAATCGGATGCCCTCACATGTTCTTTCTCAAAAGGTCCTAGTTGAGATCTTGTTTCCTATCTTCTCCATGTTCCCTTTATAACCTAAAACCTTTGGATGTATTTGTTATGTTTTATGTGTCTAAATTTGATCGCATCAAGTTAGATCTAAAGGCACTAAATGTGTTTTTCTGGGATATAGGGTGAATCAAAAAGGGTATAAATGTTTCCATCCTCCTACCCGTCGTTACTTTGTCTCTCGCGATGTAACCTTCTTTGAGTCCATTCATTTCTTTTCTACTCATGGGACATCTATCTAGGGGGAGAAATTTGTAAGTGAAGGGTTTGGCTCTACTTCAATCCCTATTCCTCTTCCCATTCCCATTTCGTTGTATTATTTTGATGACAAATATAGTAGTGTTGGTAGCAAGGGGGAGTCGTAGGTATATACCCGAAAACATAAACAAAGAGAAAACATGGAGGTGGCACAGGAAAACCTGAACTCTTATGACCCACTCTAGGAGTTGCCTTCTGAACCAGACCCTGAAATAGGTAACATTCCTCCTCCTCCTCCTTTACGTCATGATGATTTGGATCTACCCATAGCTTAGAGAAAGGGTGTTTAAACTTGTACTCAACACCCTATGTCAAATTTTGTGTCATATAATTTCATATTACCCTCATTCCGTAGTTTCTCTATGGCCTTGTCTTCTATTTCTGTTCCCGTAGTGTAGTTGAAGCGTAAACACAACAAAAACGTAAGGATGCAATGATTGAGGAAATGAAGGTGTTAGAAAAAATAATACATGGGAGTTAGTTCATCATCCCAAAGGAAAGAGACTGGTGGGGTGGAAGTGGGTATTCACAGTTAAATACAAATCAGACAGGTTGGTTGAGAGGTATAAAGTACGCCTCATTGCCAAAGGGGATACTAAGACATTTAGCATAGACTATCAGGAGACGTTTGCCCCGGTAGCCAAAATAAACTTAGTCAGGGTGCTTATCTCTCTTACTGCAAATCAAAACTAGCCACTCTTTTAATTTGATATGAAAAATGTTTTCCTACATGAAGATCTAGAGGAAGAAGTATACATAGCCACTCCACTAGGTTTTCGTATGATGAATGCTAAAGAGAAGGCCTACAAGCTAAAGAATGCATTGTATGGTCTAAAGCAATCTCCACGTGCATGGTTTAAAAGATTTAGATCAGTCATGTTGAAATTTGGCTATAAGCAAGCTCAAGCCGATCACACTTTGTTTGTCATGAGACAGGGTTTTCAAGTGATAGCTTTAATAGTGTATGTCGATGACATTATTGTTACAGGAAATGATGTTGCTAAAGTAACACGATTAAAGGCTGGGTTAGCTAAAGAGTTTAAGATTAAGGACCTTGGCTCCCTCCAATACTTCCTTGGGATTGAAGTTTCCAAATACAAGCAAGGCATCTTTCTGTCTCAAAGGAAGTATGTGTTGGATTTGTTAAAGAAGTTTGGAATGGAAGGCTACAAACCTTGTGCTACACCAATTGAGGTGAATCATCGACTAAAAGAAGAAGATAGTGAGAAGCTCATTAATGTTGGGAGATTTCAAAGACTAGTGGGTCCCTTTATTTGCTTATCCCTTACTCATCCAGACATCACATATGCTGTGAATGTTATTAGTCAATTCATGCATGCCCCAACTTAAGATCATATGGAGGATGCCTATTAGATCCTTAGATACTTAAAGGGTTATCCAGGAATGGGTCTCTTGTATAAGGGACATGGTCATCATCATATTGAGATCTACAATGATGTTGATTGAGCCAATTCCCTTACAGATGGTAGATTTATATCTAGATATTGCTCTCTCGTTAGAGGAAATTTGGTTAGTTGGAGAAGTAAGAAGCAGTCTATGGTAGCCAGATCGAGTGTTGAAACAGAGTTCAGGTCTATAGCTCATGGAGTTTGTGACTCATTATGGCTGAAAATGTTGCTATCCGAAGTAGGATTTCACATCCAGGCACCTATAAGTCTCTATTGTGACAATAAAATTGCCATTAGTATTGCCCATGACCCTGTGCAACATGATCGAACTAATCATGTCGAGTTTGATTGTCACTTTGTCAAGGACCATCTCAAGAAGGGCAACATTTGTACTCCCTTTATATAAACTCATGATCAACTCACCGACATTTTTACTAAGAGCTTGGGTAGACCGCAGTTCATGTTTCTAGTGAGCAAGCTGGGAATGTTTAATATCTATTCTCCAGCTTGAGGGGGAGTGTAGGTGTATAGCATTGAGGATATTTATGTCATACCATAATACATATGTAGACTAGTATATTGGTATATAATCTCTTATGAATAAATACTTCGTGTATTGAAAGATAAAAGCTCTCATACGATTAACCACAAAATGTCTTAACCTCTTCTCTCTTTCCCCCTTCTTTTTGTCCACTTCTTCTATATTTCATTTACTATTAAACTTGCAGGTCTTTATAGAAGTTGATATACTTTTCTCCAACCAAGCCTGACATATCATATGCAGTTGGATTTGATAGTCAATTTATGCATGAACTCACCACCGTACACTTAGAGGCGGCTTAAAGAATCTTGAGGTGCCTAAAAAGGAATCAAGCATAGGGTTGCTCTATGGGAAGAATTATATAATCCATGTTAAGGCTTATACTGATGCAAAATGGGTCAGATTAATATTAGATAGGAGATCAACCTCAGGATATTGAATAGTTGATGGCGGAAATCTTGTTATGTGGAATAAGAAGCAAGTAGTGGTTGCCTATTTAAGTGTTGAAGCAGAATTTCGATTGATGGCTAATGGTATTTATGAGTTATTTTGGATCCGAGGCATAGGCCTTTATTGTGATAATAAGGTTGCCATCTGTATAGCCTATAATCTAGTGCAGCATGACCGCACCAAACACATTGAGGTGGATCATCATTTTATCAAAGAGAAGCTTCAGTCGGAGATGATATGCATACCCTATGTTTAGACAGGAGACCAACTTGTTGACATTTTTGCTAAGGGTTTACCTTCACCTCTGCTTAGTGCTATTGTGTCCAAGCTTGGCATGCATAGTGCATACTAGCTTGTGGGTGACTGTTAACAATATGGAGGAAAATACATGTACAATGAATAAGGGTATTAATGTTATAAGGAGTTTATATGTAAGGGCATATACAAATGTGTATATACCAAGGTATTTTGGACTTTTATATCTACAATATAAATAAAGTCAGTCATATGGAGAGAATGCCAATCTCTCCAAATGACACATTCAACCCCTATTCTTCTTCTTCTTCCTCCTCTTCTTCTTCTCTTTTTCCCCTCATATTTCTCCTCTCTTCTCTTGTTTCTCTTCTTCTCTTTCTCTATATCATACAGCATACCAAACAACTCTTAACATATAGCATGTTGTACTATAAAGATTACAATCTATAAGTAAATATATATAGACAAAACAAATAAACAAAATAATACCCAATATTTTGCCCCTAAGAGAGGAAACGAGGGAGAGAGAAAGTAGGAAAGGAAAGAAGAATAAAAATTTACCTTCGAAAATGGGGAATGATAGATTTTCTCCTTTCCTGTATAGCACATATAAGAGGGAGGCCACCTTGTAGCCTCACCTCTTTCTTCTTCTCAAGAAAGCCAAGAAATGTTGTCATATTTCTTAATTTCACCATTGACGTCAAACAATTGCATGTTGGTTATACTCGTAGTGGTGAACTAAACTTCTCTTCACACTAGATAACTAGAATGAATTGCTTTGTCATCATTGTGTTCCTTGTAATCCTGCAACTAAGTAGAATTCTTCATGAGAATCTGATGTGCAATGCCAAACAACCCATACTAAGATTTAACGAGTTTATGCAAGGGTATTACAAGTTCAATATTTTTTTATGAAAATTATTTTAATTTGGAAGTTTTAAGTTAGTCTAAGTTATTTTCATATTAATTAGTTTGGATTTTTTTAGCGATTTCCAAGTAGAAGATGTTTTATTTATTTTTAAAATCTGAAACTCTTTCTGTCACATTTTTTGGGGAGGTCAAAACTTGCTTATTTGGGTTGATTTTGGTGTCATTAGAACAGTTATTCAATTAGCTTTCCAATGAGTCCAAAATTTGTGAATCCAATGCAATTTGGGAAAGTTATGGACAAAACACAAGCAGGATATCACTTTGTGATGAAATTTAGCTATTTTAGAGTTTTATTCTTTAGGAAGTCTAATTAGAGTTGGATTTTGGAAAAGTGGAAAACATGGCTTGTGAAGGATTATATGCCTTGTACTCAGATTCTATTAGGGAATTGATTATTGAATGAATGAAGAAAATAGCCAAAGCTCTTGAAAGTGTGATTGCCTTCAATTCCTAAGATGTGATTACCTTGAACTCTAGGTGTGATTTCCACGACAAAAACAAGTGTAATTTCTAGTTGGTATCCTCTTCTTTTTCTCTATTCTTTGTTTTTCTCTATCTTAATTTGGTATCAGAGAACCAAATCATTCCCTCTTGATCCTACATCAGTTTGGGGTATTGGAGCCTTAATTTTACATTAAGATCTCTCTAAAAGTCTTGTGATCTTGGAATTAAAACAAAACTTAGTACAACTTCAATATTAAGAGGGAAAATTGAACTTTTTTTAGATAAAAGATAGAAAATTTACCTTGATGAATGGATCCCCGACTTTGTTGTTCCCTGTCATTATGGATTGTAGGAGCCCTGTATACTCCTAAGTCCATGGTCATGAGGAATGTCTCACTTATTTCCTCTATGATCCCGCTAACAGTGTAGCTCCCAGCTTCCTTTGTTGCTGGTATGATCCCTTGAATCCTTTGTATCATGGATCCATGGGTTCCATTAGTTCACCAGTAAATGCATGCCTTAAATTCTCTATAATGGCTCTTGCGTTGTAATTTAGGATGTAGGAGTTCCACACAGTTCAATTCCTTCTCTCTCCTGTTGATTTAAACCATAAACATAAACATTATGTACCTGGAATTGCACAACACAAATTTAATTTCTTTTAGATGACAACCACCCTTAACTTCGTGTTAGTCTTACACCAAGTGGGATCAATATACCACCCATCTTTGTTCAAGTATTCCAAAAGGATATCATCATTCTTGGGGAATAGAAACCGTGTGAGAGGATTTAAAACAAGCGAAGATGTACCCTACACTCGCATATTCTTTGCCCCATGTGAAGGTGTAAAGTGCAAAATACTGAAACTGATTAAAACAGATCGTAATAAAACAAAATACTTGTATCTTTAACATATAAGGCTTGATTTGTTGATCCCACCTGGTTCTGAGTGCCGAACTGAAAGGGGACGAATGGAAAAAGCAGCAGGACAACTCTGAGAATACTTCATATTTTCTGGATAGGTACAAATTATTGGAACGGGACAAAATCAATTCAAAGTTGGGTCAATCATGTGCCATTTCAAAAGTCTGACAAATAGTACCTTGCAGGCTTCCCTTACCAAGATGGTAGCCCGAATGTTTGGATACATAACAATTTGGCTTCTTCAACGAACTTCCACTTGAAGACGAGAAACAAATGTTCCTTTTTCCCTGGTTTCAGCCCATCAGTATAAGCACCTTGTTGATAAAGTCGCTTTGATAAACTTCTCCATCTGATCAAGGTAAGTACCGGTCTGCAAGGCCATAAAGAAAACCACCATCTGAAATAAGATCATTTATATACCTAAGGCAATAAAAAATTTTGATTGTGAATTTGTCAAACTTTTCAAACTCAAATTACCTAAACCAATTCTTCCTTGCTCTGATCTTCTTTCTGAATGCAAGCTCAAGTGCATCTTGGTCTTGCTCGTCCATCACAGGAAATCTTTCTTTTGCTTATCAAGATATTTCAAACCCAATCCCTTGTCAGGAGACTAAAAAGTGATCATTGTGAGGTATTGAAGGCATGAGTAGACAGCACATTGTCAAATGAAGAGAATTCTAATTGGGTTCTTTCCTTGTGAATCACTTTTCACTGAAAGAGAGAGACGACATCTTCCCCCACTCAATGGGTATTTCATAAACTGGATCCGTTGAGAGATCAGTCAAGAGGATTCGTTTCAACAAACTGATATTTGTTTGGATTTGAATATTTTCTTGTAATGTCTCTGGGCAAACTTTGTTTTGCAGCAAAGAATTTTGGAGTTGCTGAATTCGTGAATCCAAAGGACCATGATAAACCAATACAGCAGGTCATTGTGGCCCTCACTGATGGTGGCGTTGACTACAGTTTCGAGTGCATAGGGAACATCTCTGTCATGAGAGCTGCGCTGGAGTGCTGTCATAAGGTAGAGTTGTTGCAACTGATCATTGATGGGGTTAAGACATGCCTGGTTTGGTTCAATACTTGCAGGGTTGGGGGAACTTCAGTTATAGTGGGTGTCGCAGGAGCAGGCCAGGAGATATCCACTCGTCCCTTTCAGCTTGTCACTGGA
>JAOXJP010057705.1:0-15776 GCA_025762735.1 Platanus orientalis | reverse complement strand
GAAAGACTAGAAAGGATAAAATTAGGAATGAATTCATTCGTGGGAGTTTAGGGGTAGCGCCAATAGGCGATAAAATGGGGGAAAGTCGATTGAGATGGTTTGGGCATGTGCAACGAAGACCAATAATTGCACCGGTGAGACGAAGTGAGACAATACAAGTTGAAGGTGTTGGAAGGACTAGAAGAAGGCCAAAATTGACTTGGGTGGAGGTAGTAAAAAGGGACATGGTAGCTTGTAATTTAACGGCATATAAGATCCTAAACAGAGCGGAATGGCGGAATAAGATTCATGTAGCAGACCTCAAATAGTTGGGATAAAGCTGTTTGTTGTTGTTGTTGTTGACCCATCTTTTAGTCTTAACTTGTGTGGAACCATCTTTTGATCATGGGGATCGATCATGTGTTTGAGAGTGATTGAAAGAGAAAGAGGTGCACAGGGTTTTTATAAGAGCAAAAATTGGTAAAAACCAACGTGAAGACAGGATAGGGCTTGGGGGCGAATGGTGTATCTTGGACAGAAATTATTTTGGTTGTTTAATTGTAAGATAGAAACTCTGGACGCCCAGCGCTTGCTAAATTTGGGTTTGAATCATCTCGAATCTGAAAGGACTGTCATCATGCCAATGCCAGTGTTACAGTGTGACACGATGCGGGACAAAGGGTGTTTTAAAGGAGCGTATTATCATAAATATATAATAAATATGTACTGCTGGACAGAGATTAGGGTGTTATCTGTCCATTGAGACTGGAAATGACGTGAACCTGCTAAATTTATGGGCAATATACGAGAATGATTGTCTGTGTTGACAGACCTCTATAGGCGTGCATTGATTGACACATGATAGGAATTTGAATTTGGTGTTTTTGAAAACCTATTTTTCGTCTGAACATTTCTTAGGACGTTTTCAACCCCCAAACATGATACATGTCTGCTTATCATTCACCGTACAAACTAGCTACAGACACTTTTTCATCACAGAGCATTTTATTCCATTAAGCCAAATAAATAATTAATTTTTGCAAATGATGTTAAAAGAGGTTATCAGTGAAGTAAAAAAAAAAAGAAGTAAATCTCTTTAAATCGATCACGGCACATTTCAAATGGCTGTTTCATCAAGTTGCTTAAATACCATTTCAGCATATCCGAACTCGTCCGTTTTGAATTCCAACCAGCTATCATCCCTTATTTAGGCGTCATAATATTAAGATGTCGGGTTTCTTTCAGCTATTGTAACCCAGTAAATCTTAGATGTGGGATCCCACAAGGAGGCCTCGCAGAGGATATCAATCCACGCATGGAAGCTTCATAATCGATTTTCTATTCTTGAATATTTTTTGCCATTTTAAAGATTTCGGATCTTTCTTTCTTGAGAAATTTTATCCACACTGGATACTCTTAGCTCGTTTTCTTACTTTTGCTTGTATTGTGAGAGGGTGGGTAATGTCTTTGTGCAAAATCTCAGTAAGATTCCCTTGAAATGGTTTGATCACAGTCGGATCGATGATTTCTGTTGATGAATTGTTATTGAACGGTTAGATCCATCTGATGTAGATATAGTCTTACATGCATGTGTGTGTGTGTGTGAGAGAGAGAGAGAGAGAGAGTATATAAAGTTGAAAATTTTGTGGAAATGACCATTTTCTTGCCATCCGTATGGTTGCACCTAAAGCTGTCAATTGGGTCAGGTTGACCCAAAGCCCAACACATTCAGCTCCAAAAAAAGTTGGGCTAGGGCAACCTAACTTACCTAACTTTGGGCTAGGTAGAGTTAAAGCCAAGTTTTTAGGCGTGAAGTTTTATTTTGGCTGAGTTTGGGCATGCTTAATTTCAGTCAGCACCTGGTTTGGCCTGACCTGAAGTAGTTAACAATTAATATTTTTATATGGATTATGCTATTAGGCCTATAATGTTTAGTTTCATATTTTTTAGGTCTATATATATATTTAACAAATTTACCATCATCAAACAGTCCAAGTTATCATGTGAATGGATAAAAAATGCTCACCTTAACGAATGCTAACCAATGCCCCTTGTCAGGTGGCCGGCACATCAGTGCTGAAAAGTGAATATGCACCCCCCAAAAAAGTGAAAATCACTTTTCAACATTGATGTGTCTGCCTCTGACAAGGAGCAGTGATGAGCATTTGTTAAGGAAAGCGTTCATAAACTGACCCCAGTTTTCATATAGATCCATGCAATTTGCATTTAAAGACAGTTATGGGCTGTAAATCAACCTAAAAATTAGGGGAAAAGTTTTCATTCAAACAGCCTGAACTCAGTCCGAACCCGTTGTTTTAAAACGGGTTGAGTTTGGGTTCAGGCTGAGTTTGGGTCTGGGTGGCCAAGTTTGGCCATATATAAAACATTTTGGGTTGAGTTTGGATTGACCTCAGGCTGGCTCAGCCAGCCCAATTTAGTCGCACCAACATGTTTTCAGTTGATTACTTCATTCAGATATTTTATTTTATTTATTTACTTTTTGGCGAAAACTTCATTCGAATCAAGCTAAGCTAGTGAGATAAAGTGTTGGTTGGACTTATTTTGACTTTTATCATTTTCATTTCAGTTTTGGTTGTTGGCCATGCTCTTGTAGATTATGCCGTTGTAGGCATACTGATTAATTACTTTGTGGACATTCGGAAAATGAAGTTACAAAATGCTACAGCAATCGTGAATGTGCAAGAAGAGCTTACAGCGATGCTGGGGATTGTCAGTGCTCATATCGCTGATGCTTATCTAGGTCGATTCAAATTGGTCCTCCTTTCGACTCCCACCTATATTACTGTGAGTTCTTCCCAGTAAATTTTTTGATCTTAATGTAGAAAGCTGACATTTTAAGATGGATAAGTTATCCAACACCAATTCGTCGAGCTGGATAGTTCAAATGGTTGCCCTCTGAACTAGTAGCACTTGACCAGACATTATTGCAAGTTACTTCGAAGTTCCAACCCTCTATGGAGCTGTCTTTGCTCATGAGGTCCAAAATGAGCATTAGGTTAACGAATTCTCTGCTTCTGCTTCACATCTAGGCCTATGTCTAGTCCTGTCTGAAAATGAAGTTTTGATACAGGGACTGGTCCTATTGTTCATTTCTTCCTTAGAATCGTCTCGGAACGCAGAGATCCCACTCATCAGCGTGGGATTGGTCTTGGTAATAATAGGTCAAACAGGTAAGGAACCCCCCATAAAAGCATTTGTCGCTGACCAATTCATGGACCGGGATAAGGATGTAGAAACAGCAGAGTCCCGAACAAAAGTCTGGTGGCGCTTTGCCTGGTTCTTGGGCATTATCGTTGCCATCTTTGCACTTTCTCCCGTTGATTACTGGGAAAACGCATTCAAAATTTCCGCTATTGTGATGGGGGCAACCTATCTTGTGTACTTAAGAGGTAGTTGCTTTTACAGCCGCATCAAACCAACCGGAAGCCCTCTCAGTCCTGTTTACAACGTCTTTGTGGCCGCGGTACTAAGGAGACGACTTGATTATCCTCTTGATGCCAGTCAACTCTATGAGAATCCTAGCCTTGAAATCGGTGATCAAGTGAGGTTGAAACACACAGATCGCTTCAGGTTCTCTCTCTCTCTCTCTCTCTCTCTCTCTCTCGCTAAACTTTATGACATGCAGATGGTTGGACAAAGCTGCCACCATCGACCCGTCTTCTCCTTGTCTAGATCATCAAGAAAATCGGAGACTTTGCACAGTTACACAAGTTGAGGAAACTAAGCTTGGCCTAGGGATGACTCCTATGTGGACAACCTTCATCCTCTACAGTTTAGTGAAGTGTGCAGGGAGCACATTCTTCATTGATCAAGCATACGGTTTGCACAGAGAAATCAACCACATTAGGGTCCCTATTAGTTCCCTTTATGCTATTCAGACCTTTTCAGGCTTCGTTATCTCCAAATTGTATGAGTTGTTATCCACAAGGTTAACTAGTTCACAACGAAGATACGCTACTCGAGTGAGAATAGCAGTTGCAATGCTTTTATCTGCATTCTGCTGTTGTATCGCATGGCGAGTAGAAGCACGAAGGTTGAATATCATCAAGAAACATCCTGTTGAATACCCTATACCCATGGGTGTTTCCTGGTTAGCTCCCCAGCTAATCTTATTAGGGTTTATGGTAGGGCTCGCAGAAGATGGCCTAAGAGATTTCTTCTATGATCAAATTTCTGAATCTATGAAAAGTTATGGTTCCTCATTCAATGAGTGTGTGATTGGACTAGGAAGTCTGCTTGGCGCGCTTGCCATCATTGTTCTAAGAAACTGGTTTTTTGATACCTTAGAAAATAGTCGCTTGGATAAGTATTACAGGATGTTAATGATACTAAGCTATGTCAACCTTGGTTTCTACTGCTACGTTGCAAGTACCTACACATACAAAAAGGCAACAATAGAAGAACTAGAACTAGGAACAATTATCCAGGCTGCTACTGGAGTAGCTTCTTGAATGCATCTATAGCATGATAGTTGAATCAAATTACTTATGTTGTAATGTGTAATTGTAAAAGGGTAAGTTTGGTACTGAGACCTTTTTAGTTATCTTTATGTCTTTTATGCCAATAAATTCAATTATCGAGGCTGCTACTGGAGTAGCTTCTTGAATGCATCTATAGCATGATAGTTAAATCAAATTACTTCTGTTGTAATGGGTAATTGTAAAAGCGTAAGTTTGGTACTTAGACCTTTTTAGTTTTCTTTATGTCATTCTTATGTGTTATGCCAATAAATTTAGGGTTCATTGTTGGGAAGATGGATAGCCCTTAACACACACACACACACACACACACACATACGCACACAAAAAGCAAAGAAGTAAAAGATGTACAAAGATTTATGTGGTTAGGCCTTTGGCTTATATCCACTGAGAGATCTGTCCAATCTTCACTATAAGATAAAAAGTAAAAGATGTACAAAGTTTTCCTACTCAAGCTCTCAACCCAAGCTCTTACCATGTACTTTGGTTTTTCAATATTAGAAGTAATAGTAGTTTTTTAATTTTAAAACTTTATTTTGGACTTTTAGAGTTTGCAATTAATTATGTGTCATGGTCCACATGAAAAGCCGAGGTTTGGGCCTCTAACCCAATAAACATGTACATTATGTAAATAGAATTAGATGTTTGCACTAGGTAGTTGTGATATGCTAACCGTAGTGGTCTATCAAAATCTACTATGGACTAGGCATATGGGGAATGTTCTGGAGTATTCTAGAAATATGAAGGTTTTATATATTTCTAAGAAGGATTCTAGAAAAATCCATAAGAGGAAATGGTGAAACATTCTAGAAAACTCCATACCGTTGGATGCATGATAAATGGCGAGACCCTAATGGAATATTATGATATAGCTTGCTTATATGAAGGGGAGGATCCCTCATTTATGTAATAACAAGAAGAGTCTCAACTTGTCATTTTCTTGAGTATACAGTAACATACAAAAAGATTTTTTAACATTAACTAAACAGTTGTCGTAGCCTAATGCGATAAGTCGTGACGTAAAATACCTCCACATAAACTAACCAAGTTAACAAGAAAAATGTATCCTTTTTGTGGCAACTAAGAGCTTTTGATGTCAATTTTTAGTTGACGGGAAAAATAGTTTTTTTGCGACAACTTTAATTGATGTGGAAAAGAGCTCCTTTTTCCGATAAGTGTATACCTGACACAAAAATATAACACTTTCCCCATCAATTCTAACACTTTTGGAGTAGCTTCTAGTTGACGCAAAAAAAGTTTCACTAATACTTTTGTCATCAACATTCTGGTTGCTGCAAAAAACAAACATATAAAATATATTTAATATTAATTCCTACTACGCCCCTAATTTCAATTTTGCTTAGAAATCAAAATGAAACCACAATCCAAGGAAAACATGGATTTGTTAATAATTTAAAATTTTATTTAATTTTTCTTAAAGATATAAAAATTAGGCATGCTTCTTTGAATTCCATTCCACGTATGTATTGTAGATGAATATATATACAAATCACATTTTTTCTACTGTCCATCTAGAATCTTAACCACATAAAAGTCATTATGTCTATGGCTTTTAGGCGTTAGATGACACGTCTGGTACCGAGACTTTCTGGGAGCAGCACTGGGTAATGACCTGAGCAATGTAATAAGTTTCTTTTGCTCCAAGTTTTTGTACATTGCACTTGCATAAACCTTCAAGAACAACCACATATGTAACCCTCCCGCTTGGTTTCTCCACTCCATGTAGATTACTAAGAGATGTAAACCTTCAAGGCCACTAAAATACCAAATAGAATGCTTGGCAATGTCCTTGAAAATATAGTAATCTACCTGGAAAAATCATAAGAAACAATTAGTTAATTCTAGCCATTTATTACTGGCCAATACTTCAACATGCCCATACCTTTATTAAGAATTATTTTTTATATATTTTTTATACTAAGAATTATTATGATTTTTTTTCTAAAAACTTGCAAGCTACAAACACAAATCTACAATCTTCGTAAATTCGAAGGATGTTATCAAGACTAAAGGATTGGCAATTAGTTGTTATGTCATAACTAGGCGGCATTGATATCAAGAGACGATATGCATATGCTTCCACAGCTAAAGTCTTAATGATGCCTCGACATGGGTTAGCTCCAAAAGTCGCATTTGAAACATTGACTTAACAACTATTTGTTCCTTGGCATGCCTAAAATAAGATGTTCAATTTATCACTGGAAATGATTATTCTTGCTAACAAAAAAATTAGGCTAGCACCCACCTTGGTGATGGAGCTTGCCTCTAAATGTTAGCACCAGATATCATTGCATTGACCCATTGGCCAAACAACTTGATTGTAAGTAAGCACCTTGTAGAATGTAGATGGGCTACATTATAATAAATATTTTTGTTGGATGATCAATAAAAATGTATTCAATAGTTCAGCAAAAGAAAACATTTATCATATATGTTCATTATCAACTAATAAATGCACTCTAAAGTTTTGCATAACTTTTAGTCAAGTTCTACCACCTTAGCAGTTTTTGCTAGTTCAGGGCTAGAAGGTACATCATTTCTTAGGTTAGCCAACTCCATGGATGGCTCTGATGATCTCTTTGAACCACTGCTTGTTGGAAAAATGGAGACTACACTTCCCTGCCCAAAAGAGGAAACCCATTTCAATTTATTATGGAAATAAAGAAATCTGCCACAAGTGGGAGGTGAGAAGAAACTTGTAGCTTTGAACTCCATACCTTTGGAGATGGCTCAATATGAATAGGTTGAGAAGGAAAGATGTTCAATGTTGGAGGTATGATCCCTAAACTCTCTGCATGCATTAAATCCTAGTTTCATTAAATCAATTAAATATGCACTTAAAACTGAAAAAAAAAACTACAATTTGAAACTCCCATCTTGTCCTAAAGTCAACACTATTAATAACTACAATTTCTTTAGAAGCTAAAAACAAAAGAGAGCAACACCGTGACTTTTGAAAGTGACACTATTATCATTATATTGGCTCTCCTCCATTAAGTTAATTAAATAAATTAAACATATTAAGGTACAAGGGAATTCATCAATTTCCTAATTAAATTACTCAAACTATTCCAGAATTACACAGTAAAACTCACCAGCAAAAGACACACAAGATCCTCTTAGCTCTACCTTTAAGACAAAATGTAAATACAAGGTATATACTCACTACAGAGAATCATCCCAAACAACTTCCACTACAAGATCATTTCAATGTTTATCAATGAAAAAAAAAAAAAAACAAGAAAACAAAATTTCAATGTGTTGAATGATAAACTCCTCATTATAGAAGATGCATGGTCATCACTCACCGCAACAAAAGATTGACATACTATAGCTTCCATTTGTTTCTAATACATGTATGTAAAGAATGACTCTTTCCATCTAACAACAAATGCAAGATCAGACAAACAATAAATCCAAAACTTGTCACATGAATAGGGAATAATGTAGTGAACATGTGGAGACCTTTAACCAGCTAGTAAAGTTATGTAGCAAAGGGACAACTGGCCTGGTCCTTTCAGTTTTGAAATCTGTATCTGAAAATGGTCCTTCCAATGGTCATAGTTTCATAACTTTACAGTGTAACTAATGCTTGTAACTTTGATTTAGTGAAAAAGATGACCTTGTAGTGAAGATACCTTGCATTATGGGTTCTGCACCCTGTGATATGCTTTAAGAGTAAAACTGTGATTTCTCTTTGTAAGGGTAAACTTATCATTTCACATATTTTAAATATATCATAGAGTGGTTTGAAAACCCTTTAGACCAAATTAAAAGTACAGAACCCAAAATTGAATTTGAACCTGTTAAATTCAAAAGTTATCCTGATTATATATTTGGGGTAACTTTTTGGGCCCACTAACATCAATTCCTAGTGAATTATAGTACAATCCATATATCATTAGAAATCACTTGAACTCTAGGTTTCAACATATCAAATGGTTCCCAAAAAGAAATTTTCTAAAGAAAGTTATGCCTATTTTACCGTAGAGTATTTGAGTTGAGAAATTTAGAACCCAAGATCCATGCCTAATCGATTAGGGCACATGGTGGATATGCCTATGGTGACCTCTTGATCGATTAAGACAGGAAAAAAATATTAAAAGTTGTAAGAAATTGCATATTTTACCCTATTTTAACGTAGCCTTCAACTATTGGACCCCCACACATATGAAATCTTGTATAAGATGACCTAAAACCATATTTACACTTCATTTAGTTCATTTAGCCTCATTACGACCAAAGAAAATTGGTTAGAGAGATTAAAAAAATTCTTGAACAAAGAGAAGGAAATTCAATCTCAATTTGATAAATTTCACTCCTAACTTTGAAAATATGCTATGATAGATATTTTTCTTTCCTAGATTTAGCCTAAATGGGTATGGATTTATAACACTCTGCACCACAACACATATTATTGTACACCTGTTACACTTAAAATGTTACACATGTCACATAAGTTGTATACGCACATAGGACCACTTAAATGCACAAATGTTGCTTGAAATATTGATACAACTTTATAAAGGCACCAATAAAAATATAAAAAAATTTGTGAGTAAAACTTATACCTTTATATAAGCATAGAAGTCTAGAGTTCTATACAACAAATGAAAAATGAAACAGACACCAAATGAAAAAGTTAAAGACAATTTACATAGCAAAAAAAAAAAAAAAAAGGTCAATCACATGATAAATTCTAAAGCTATCCCAAACAGTTAGGACAACTTCATAAATAAATCAGTATAAATCCTATAAAAATCATTCTATCACTACAATAAAAAACACATTTTGTAGTGCTTGAAATATTTTTTAAGCATTGTACAAAGGTGCATTGCGAAAAGGCATAGACTTTATGCAATGCTTTTAAAACACTGCATAAAATACTTTATGCAACGTTTTAAAAATGTCATATAAAATAAGCTTTAAATAACGTTTTAAAAATGATGTGTAAAGTATTTTAGGCAATGTTTTAAAAATGTTGCATAAAGTATTTTATGCAATGCTTTGAAAGCTTTGAAAGCACTGTGTAAAATCCACTATATGTAGCGTTTTAAAAATGCTATGTAAAATGCTTTTTTTTTTTAAATTTACTTCCCCTTATCTCTTCTTGACATTTGACCTGACATTTTCTAATCTAACAACTACAAAAAAATTTAAAAGTAAAGCAACTTTCTATATAGAACATTCATACGAAGATTAAACATAAAAAATGAAACAATGTACACTAAGTATAAAGGATTTGATTCAATTTACAGAACCAACAACACTAAATTGTAAATAAAAAAAATGTCAAGTTAAATGGATTTAAAAGTAGCTTAAACATATATTGTGAATTTTCTCTATTTGTAAGATCATTGATGTGAATTTTCTCAAAGTAGAATGAAATTTCACATTCAGTTCATTATACTGAATCAACCCACTGAAGTACATCAAAAGCTTACAGCATCGTAGAATCATGACTAAAATTCACCCATACAAGCAAGTTACAATGCTTTAAACCACAATTAGCTCAAATACTATGAATCATAACATAAATTTAAAAATGTCTAAGACATAAAACAAGACAAGACAACAGGTTTTAAGTAGAGTTATAGTCTACATTATAGTTTAGTCATTAAGATTAAACAGTTCAGTCATTAATCACCTAGATGCATACATCTTAACAAAGTTGGTTAAGGTAAAAGCCCAACCATGCAAATCAGTAGAAAAGGCAACTGTTCCTTTCTCAGGGCAAACTTATATGTCACCAAGAAGAGGATCCTCGTACGTGGCCATAATCATATTGGCAGTATCACCTTTAAAAAATGATGACAGATCAATGGAGCATGCCCAATTATACAATCAGAGGCTCACACTCTATCTATAGTCTTCCCAGTTTATATATCTTCAACATAGTTGATTTCTCAGCAATATTAAAGAGCAATGTTGTTGTCATATATAATAGTCCATAGGGTTTTTCTTTACTAAAATCAGAAAATCAGATAAATGGTGAAGTTAGTACAACAGCAGGGTTATAGTATAGTTATAGTTCTGATTTGAATAAGAAATTAAAGGATTAGGTTTCACACATCTTAATGAGTGGAAAAAAACATGATAATTTTCCTATGCTATCATTTCAAGTTCTAGTAGAGTTACCATGTTAAGGGATTTGGAAGCATAATAGCATTGGAGAAACATTAAAAGAAAGGTAAATCATTTACTACATTCCTTGTTGTCTACCTCCAAAATCCATGCCATGTCTCCCATTACTTGATCCTTTGTTTTGAGAAGTGACTAGATGTGTTTTATCAGGAATTGCTCAATTTCCAACTGCTAAATGTACAGAAGAATGGCCAGGTTTGATCTCAAGATTAAAAGCCATTTAATTGCTGAGCATCACCATAAAAACTGGCAGGACCTGCAATGTAGCCTTTACCATTGCACTGCAATAATAGAGAACTGAAAATAATACTAGAATTATCATCAGCACCATAAACATTTTTAAATCAAATAGAATTAAAACATGGTTCTGGTGTATTTCATCAACAAATCGGATATGGAAGCATGTAAATGACATTAGCTTAGTGAACCACATTTCAACAACCAAAATAAGATAGTTCATAATAGTTAAATAAACACTTTTATACATCTACATCTACGTAATGCAAAGCCAACAACATTCTCTAAACAAATTCAATAGTGAAATTGCTTCTGAACCCTGGCAAATTGAATTCACCTGCAATGATCTTATGCCTTCCAATAAAAAATGAAGGCCTAAAGTTGGTATGTAGGTTAAATTTTTGTTGTTCCTATGCATCAAAAGGATGATCTGGTGAAGGAGGTGGTTGTTCTCCATTCTCAATGGTTTTGCTAGGATGATCAGGTGAAGGAGGTGGCTGCCCCTTATTCTCATTGGTTTCAAGATGAAAATTAAGGGGGAACCTTGTAACCCTGGGTTTGTCAGCCAGAATGTTTCTCTGGACCATATCTATCATCACCTTTTGGGGAGGTTCTTCTTTAAGCTGCTCATCATCATAATCATTGTTCATGTAGTAGCCCACTCTAATAAATTCCTGCCCCATATAGGAGCAAGTCAACAGAAGCACTGTCACGCCAATAATATCCTCTTCATAGATCTTTGATGGGTCTGGTGGGTTAACCTAGCAAAGAACCCAGGTCAGTCTCAGATGTTGACAGCATGTGCAATTATAAAAAATTTAAATCCAATTCATAGATTTGGCTTAGACATTAGGGTATATATTACATGGAAGACAAACCGATAATTGCCAACATTGACAGTCCCAACAAACAAACTTTCCAAGAGTTGGTCATAAGTCTTGTCCTCTACAGAGCCTACATAGGTGAGTTTCCATTCCAAGTCTATGCAGGGACAACAGGTTCAGTTGTTACAATATGGTAAAAAAGTAAAGCAACACTCAAAGGTTAACAAGATCGACCACAACTAACTCACACATAGCTTGACAAGATTAATAAATAAAATTAAAAAAAAACACATCAAATTTTCAACACGTACAATTTAGTTGCTACATTTTTAAGCTATTAAAAAAATTACAATGAATCACTTTCCTGGCAAGGTCAGCCCCTAATTAAACCTAAAAGATCAATCAAAGTAAACAAAATCATGCTCAAGATTCAGCATTAAGGGTGAAATTACGACACAGTAAATCCGCAGAAATATCATACAACCTATTTTGATAATATGACTTAAGTCCTGAAGTTAATAAGCACTTTTATAGGAACCATCACCTCTAATTAACAAGGAATATCATCTATTTTATTTGAGGGATCTATAGAATACCCAATATCACTTATGTCTTCATGCTAATCACTCCTGCATACAATCTACATTGAACATCTTACATGTGCATGATTCTAATCCTTTATTTGGTAAGCAAAGTGGAACCTAGTTAAACTGATTTCAGCTATGATTTCAATGCAAAAGGAATCCAATTCAATCTCTAGTACATGACATGTCATGTCATTATTCAAATGCAGAACAAATAGATAGAACCTCTAATTCCTTCCTCATACATCCCCAAAAATTTGATAACACAAACCATATGTGTAAAAAGCCCTGATAGGATTAAACTGATGTAATAATTAAAAGAGAATTTTCAAGAAAACCCAAGAACTGCTTTTAGAGCAACAACAACGAAGTCCTTCAAATTTCCACAAAGGGACCCCGGTAACAAAACATACCATGAGCTTGCATAAAGAATTTGTATTTGATATTACTAAACATAATTTGTAACTCCATATATATGGTGGAAATATAGATTATATATGTATTCTCAAATTGTCTAGATGTGGACAATTCAAGAATTGTCCCATGACAAACGGTACTCATTGCAAGTCCTTAAAAGAATTCTAAACCATAGACAATCTGATGGCAAAAGGTATGTTGCTGCTTAATCAGTATAGTTTTGTTTCATAGAAGTTGAATCTATTCGTCATATTTTTCTGCATTGCTAAACCTACTTTTAACTATCATTTTTTTCACAGCCTGAAATTATAGGCAAGTTAAGGTGGAAATCGAGATAACTCTAACTGTTATTTATTCAATAGGAATTATGGTCACTACCAAAAAGAATAAAAAAAAAAAACACTGTAAGTACAATTGATACTTAATCAATCGAGCCTTATGAAAAAGATCCTTAGAGCAGCATTTGGCAGCCACCTATAATGCAATCATTTCATTTAAGTTTCCAAGGCTTTTGTAGCTACAATGGGATTGTTTTGCAATGAAACCATTCAAATTTGCACCGATTTGTGCCTGATAACATAAATCATTTCATTTTATAGAAAAACCTAAGATAATTTCATTTCTAATTGTAGTTAATAAATCAGTATAAATTTGAATTAATTCATTACAAATCATCACCTCATGGCTATCAATGCCTTGGGAAACTCAAATGAAATGATTACATTTTACGTGACTGCCAAATAGGCTATAAATAAATTCGTATTGGGTTTTAAACAAAAGTTTAGAAGCTCACCCCAAATTCCAAAACTTTGTGTCTAACCTTCTCAGTCACCATGAATGAGAGTCTTCTCCAATCCTTGTTTGCTCAACAAACAGTTAATATGTTAAGAATTAGAACAACTTCGAATGTTCAAGCCGACAAGGCATGTTGGATAAGACCCACAAACGGGTCAGTTCACAACCATATCTGCATATCATTCCATTGTACCATCCCTCTCATCTATACTTTATCTCAGGCCTAATTTAGGTGGTCCTGGATATGGATTCTAAATGTACCTTATCTCTATGAGATCTTCACAAGGAAGTGTGTACATAACATCCTCCTAATAAAAAAAAACTTTAGCATCCCATTACAACATCTTTTACCTCTCGAATATGCATTTTGACACAAAGAAACAAAACTACTAAGAACGGAGCTTTTATCAAACAAAGAAAATATAAGAAAGGGGAGGAACAAAAGAGTCCTTAAATATTATATGGGAAGACTTTTGCAATAATACCTAAAATCTAGATGCCCTCTATCTTGTTTCAACTTTTATTTTTACACAGTTCAAATAATTTCAATGTACAGCATATTACTCAAGCACATTACTTCTTTGCTTTTATAGCATAACTAAATCGCTAATAAGAATAGCTATTTATATATTGCATCAATTAGATGTATGAGCCATCATATTGGGGATGTGGAGATCAATGTGTTTCATAAGTCATATCTATGTGTCATTTTCTATTTTACAAAGAGTATTTGTTGTCTAACACTGATGTAATTATGGAAATAAAGGCACTAAAATCTTTTGAGCAGACTAAGAGAAGTCAACATAATCCCTAACAAATCTTCTCCACTATCATTAGGGACAAATGTTTTTAAATGACATCAAAGAGCACGTCCTTGGTTCAAAATACGATGTAACACAAGATTCTAACAGTAGACCAACTCATCAGCAAGAAAATGATATTAACTAATATATGTTCTTTGCTTGGAGGATGGTGAGTCAATTAATCTTTAGTGTATATGATATCCTTCAAAAAGCCCAGTTTGGCTACATCATCTATGAGAGATTTCACTAACCTAGGCATCCAATGGAACAAGATGTTCATAGAGGATGATGAAGCATTCAAGTCATGTGATAGAACACCATTCAAATGCATTCAAGTCATGTGAAAAATGGCACAGATTTAGAATCCCAATAGTATACTCAATGCACACCTAGAAATTTGCTTGCTTACTATGTATAACAAAAGCACATACGTAGAAGATTCACCTAGTAACTAGGAAACGTGTTGTTTCTTCTTTTCTTAGCACTTAAAACAAACGAACAACCACAGGGCACAATTGGGCCAATAATAGTGGATCCTACACCAACCACCAAAGCAAAAACAACAAGCACTCATAAAATATTCACTAATTAGAGTTATGGGTACCCAATCAAAAGAGCTTCTTGAAAATTATATAATGTACAACAAAAATCAACTCCAAATTCAAAATTCAAAAACCTCAACAATCATTAAAAAATGTAAAAACAAAAAGCAAATCAAGCACTTATAGAATGCAAAGGATTGAAAATGCCCAATTTTGATAACTTAAATCCCATAAGAAAATGTCAAATTTGGCATCAAATTTTCATGTATTTGATCATATTTTAGCAAAAAAGGAATATTTAAAAAGAAAGAAAATATGTAAGAAATTTACCTTTGTAGGGAGAGAAGCTTTGTTCTACTTGCAAGTTCACAAACCTTAAGCCTTCAAATTGCTAATCTATCAAAAAAGAGAAAAATTAAAGAAAAAAGAGAGAGAAAGGGTGATGGGAAACCCTAAATTTTTTTATAGGAATGGGCGATGCAAGAGAGAGTGGGTGAAATGGGAGAAATTTCTTATGTCAGAGAGAGTTCTTCGCTTTCTTTGTAATGAAGGGAAGTGAGATGAGTGAGATAGAAGGAGAGACGAGTGAGAGAAGAAGGAGGGCGATTCGTCTAGGATAAGAAGAGAAAGGGGGAAGTAGGAAGCAAATACGGGAAGGATCCAGAACAAGGAGGAAAGAAGAAAAGGGCACACGGTTAATATATATATAGGAAGTGTTTGCAAAATGCTGCAATAAAAAAGTGCGTAGCATTTTTAAAATACTGGATATGTCCTTTTTGTGCAGACACATGACGGATATTCTTTTACACACTGCAATAAAAAAAGTTTAATGTTTTTTAAACGCTACATATGTGCTTGCGTTGACACATGACAGAGAATTACAATTTTTTGTGTAGTGTTTAAAAACGTTGTGTAAGCATAACATATGTAG
>JAOXJP010057694.1:0-15776 GCA_025762735.1 Platanus orientalis | reverse complement strand
AAAGCTGAGGGCTTCTATGGTCTATGCACTAACTCACCTAGATGAGTTCACCACAAATGATGAGGTTGCTAGGGCTTCTTGGCAGACCACGACATGAGAAGGGTTGTGTATGTCCATTGTCATTTTTGAAGACACTAATCGGTATTCTGATGATCCTAGCCATAATAAACCATTATTCATTACTGGTTTTATTGATAATCAGCCTGTGTCTAGAGTGATGATTTATGGTAGTTCAATAGTCAACATACTTCCAACCAAAACCCTGGACTACATAGGAGTAAATCCATCTCAGCTCAGGCCTAACACACTTGTCATTCAAGGCTTCAATCAAAATGAGCAGTGTCCTCTTGGCTCTATTAGACTAAGGACAAAGTTTGGCCACATAAAAAATTGGACGTCTTTTTACATAATTGATGCAAACACTGCTTACAATGCCCTCATCAGTCGACCATAGATGCATAAATTTTAGGTGGTCCCCTCCACATACCACCAGTGTATCAAGTACCCTTGACAAGATACTCAGGGCACCATAATAGCTAATAGTAATCCCTTCCAAATAACGGATGCTTATTTTGTTGATGCCACATATTATTAAAAGACTAATCCCTAGGAAACAATACGTGATACTTTAAGGAAGAATAATGACTGTAATGTCAAACCCTGAAAACTTAAGGTACGATGTGGCATTAAAGGTACTAAGGGAAAACCCACATTATTACTAGACTCAGTAGCATGAAATTTCATCCTCTCACTAGCACACCTGTCAGGAGCACGGGTTGATCCTTATCGAGTACCTTTCATTTTCCTCCCTGAAGGCCTTATCCGGTCTAAGGACCACCCAGGTCCTATATCAGAGAGAGAACTTAAAGATCCAGATAGTCTATTGCCACACATGAAGTTGGCTCTCCAATTGCTCCAGAACTCTGGCTTTGACCAACAAGGGAAATGAAAAAATTCTTATAAAGGCAAGGAAGTTTTGTCTCAATAGTTTGAATGCTTAGTCCTTCATTCTAAGAACAAAGATGATACAAGGGGGTTGGGCAGAAAGCCTACCAAATTAAAAGTTTCATCCCATGAAATAATAATATATGGGATCGACCTACTAGAGGCTGCTCCCTTTGAATGCTTATTTACAAAGACATGATCGTCGTCCTCCATAGATATTATTATGGGGCCAGTGATGTCCGTTCCTCTGGAACTTGAAGATGGAGGTCAAACAATAGTCAACGACCTGATCAAAGTGAACCTAGGAATGGAAGAAGACTTTCGCACCATTTTCATCAGTGCATGCCTTTCCTTAGAAGAACAAACACAGTATCTCGAGTTCTTGAGACAGAATCGAGACTTGTTTGCCTAGAATTATTCTAAAATGCCAGGGCTAGACTCTAACGTGGTTGATCATCACCTCACCATCGATCCGTCTCAGCGGTCCATTAAGCAACATCCTCGTAAGGCTAAACATGATATCGCTGACAAAATAGAGGGAGAAGTGGAAAAACTGCTTAAAGCCAGGTTCATTCGCGAGGTTCTATATCTAAAATGGCTCTCCAATATTGTGCTTGTATAGAAAAAGAACAGTCAAATCAAGGTGTGTATTGACTATAGGGACCTTAATAGTGCATGCCCAAAAGATGACTTCCTGTTACCGCTCACAGAGTTGTTGATAGACGCTACCACGAGGTATGAAGCTCTCTCTTTCATGGATGGTTATTCAAGATACAATCAGATCCAAAATGGATCCAGAGGATGAAGAGGCTACCGCATTTCGTATGCCCGATTGAAATATTCTATTATAGGGTCATACCTTTCAGTCTAAAGAATGCCAGTGCCACCTACCAAAAGACAATAACCTATATGTTTGAGGACCTGCTACATGATGCGGTTGAATGCTTTGTCGATGATTTGGTCATAAAGACAAAACTCAGATAGCACCACATCGCCGATCTAGACCAGGTCTTTCAATGGCTTCATCGTTATAATCTAAAAATGAACCATCTCAAATGTGTTTTTGGTGTATCTTTAGGGCAGTTTCTCGGATTTGTTGTTCGACATAAGGGTATCAAAATAGATCCCAAGAAAATTACGGTCATAATTGAAATGCCAATACCATGGAATATCTCTAAACTCAAGAGGCTACAGGGCAGACTTGCATACATTCGTCAGTTCATTTCAAACCTTTCAAGACGTTGTTAGCCCTTTTCACGATTGATGAAGAAGGGAGTTCCTTTTGTGTGGGACTAAGCCTATCAAATTTTTTTTGACAATATAAAACAATATCTGTTGAATCCGCTAGTACTCATGAGTCCGGCACTGGTAAGCCATTGCTATTATATGTAGCAGCTATGGAATCATCTCTCGAGGCACTATTGGCCCAACACAATGAAGAAGACAAGCAACATGCTTTATATTAACTCAGTAGGACAATGGTCAGCACCGAACAAAAATAATCTCCTATTGAGAAGATCAATTTAGCTCTGGTTTTTGCACTACAAAAGTTAAGACATTATCTACTTACCACGATGATACATCTTATATCGAGGGTGGATTATATCTGCTCCTCTTATCTAATGCTCCTCTCTGCACCCTATCAGGGGGCTGGCACATTAGTGCTGACAAGTGATTTTCACTTTTTAGAGGGGCGCATGTCACTTGTCGATGCTAATGTCCTCACCCCTGACAAGGTGCAAAGAGGAGCATTAGATAAGAGGAGCAGATACAATCCACCCTCTCTTATATTAAGAGCCGACCCATTGAAGTACATTATGAGCCATCCCTTAGTGTAAGGACATATCCCCAAGTGGATTGTCCTTCTCTTAGAATTCAAAATTCATTATGTTCCATAGTGCGTAGTCAAAGGTCAAGCGCTAGCAGATTTCCTAGCCACGCACCCAGTACCTGATGGTTCACCCCTTCAAATGGAGTTGCCTGATGAGACATCATGCAAGTCCAAATAAAGAAATACTAGGAAATGTTCTTTAATGGAGCATCCTGGTGTCCTTTTGCTTCCCTAGGATTTAATATAGATAAGTCTTCAGAGATCGACACCATTTTTGTCACCCCAGATAATGGCATCATTATGCACTCCCTCACACTGATCGAGGGTCGCTCGAATAATGAAACTGAGTATGAAGCTCTAATTGCAGGACTTGAACTGCATTTGGAAATCCCTATAGATGACCTCATGATGTATGGAGATTCAGAGGTCATCGTCTGCTAGATAAATGGTCTTTACCACATTAAAAATCCAAGCCTAACATTCTATTTTCAAAAGGCTAAAGACCTGGCAAAGTTGATTAGGCATCTGTAGATACAACATATCAAAATGGACCATAATGGACAAGCCAATGCATTCACCAGCCAAGCAACATCTCTTACACACCCAAGGGACGACTATCTCATCGTCCATATTAGAGAAAGAAGGGTTGTCTCCCCATTATCCGTAAACATTAAGGAAGATGTCCTCCTCGCTTGCAAATCAGAACCGGGAGAGGAAGATTGGTGTGAGCCCCTAATTCAACATCTCATGGATAAAAGGGAATTAGCTAACCCTATCAAGCATGCCAAAATGAGATGGCATGCTCCTCGATTTACCTTATAGGGCAATCAATTATATAAACGGTCACTGGATGGCATATTTTTACGATGCCTATCAACCAATGAGGCAAACAATGTAATGAATGAGGTGCATGTTGCGGTATATGGTAGACACCAAAATGGCCCTAAGCTATAGTACCAGTTGAAAAGACTTGGTTACTACTGGCTAACGATGGTGGTTGATTGCATTGAATATGCCAAGCGATGTCGCGTCTGCCAACTACATAGCGATTATGGCTATGTGCCTGTCGAACCGTTGCACACGACCTCTTGTTCTTGTCCATTTTTTAAGTGGGGGATGGACATAGTGGGGCCCATTACTCCAACCTTTACTAAAGGGCACCGCTACATTCTTCCAGCAATAGATGATTTCTCTAAATGGGCAAAGGTGGTTGCCTTGAAAGAAATCAAGGCTTTCGACATAGTCTGGTTCGTCAAGGTCCACCTCATGTACAGGTTCGATGTCCCTAATCATATAATTGTAGACAATGGGCAGTTGTTTGTTAGTTCACCTCTGTACCAGCTCATGGTAAAATACAATATCGATTTAGAGCATTCTTCACGTTATTATCCTCAAGCTAATGGTTGGGCAGAAGCCTTCAACAAGACTCTTTGTAAAATCATTAAGAAAATAGTCTCTAGACATAAAAAGAACTAGCATGAGTGTTTACCAAAAACACTCTGGGCATATCGTACTACCTTTCGTACACCAACATAGGTAACCCCTTACTCACTTGTGTTAGGAGCAGATGTCATTCTACTAGTTAAAATCCAAGTCCCATCGCTAAAGGTTGCAATACAAGATGGTTTGATGGATGCAGAGGCCGCCAAGATTTGCCTTTCAGAACTTGAAACCCTTGATGAATCCAGGCTCGCTGCACAACAGCATTTGGAATTATACCAAGCCCACATGGAAAGGGCTTAGAACAAGAAAGTTAAACTTTGCTCCTTCACTAAGGGTGAGCTCGTCCTTCTTGCACGATCACCACTTGACCTTACTAGACGAAAGGAAGGTAAATTTGCCTCTAAATGGGATGGTTCATTTGCTATTGAAAAGGCCTACCTTAATGGTGTATATTTTCTCCATGATGTAAAGGACAACCAAATCCTCTCTATTACCAATGCCAGATTCTTGAAGAAATATTATCTCTAAAATGACCTATAAGGGCTTTAAGGAACTATGTTAGTTTGATCCTATTTTATACAGGTATGTAGGTAGTTTGGGTTTCATTGTCGATCTCATTAAAAACCAATAATGGTAATGGGATGCAAAAAGTAGGCAACCCCTAGTATCCTAAGAGCAAAAGAGGGACACATATACATTACATAAAGCGTGATGGAAATGGCATGACAAAAACCTGTATGGGCACCACGAGTAGAAAATCCACTCATGGCAAGATCAAATTCTCACTGATCCCATTGAAAACCAACAATGGAAATGGGATGCAACAATTAAGTGAACCCCAGAGCAAGTGGGAAACCACTAAGGACAAAAAAGGGACAACAATATCCAAATCCCACAATCGAACTATGATCAGGTTTGATCTTGTTCTAGGGCACATAGGCAACTTGCCATAACAAGACAGGCACAACCCCATCATCATCCAAATCACAATCTCTCCTTGAGAACTACATCATTTTGTTTTACAACTACATGATACATTTCTCAAAGGGGGAGGGAAAATTCACATATGAAATTTGGAGGCACACAAAATTGGGATAAAAATTATTATTTTTATTAAAAATAATAAAATGTTGCTACAACAAAGGAAAAATACAACGAAGGGCATCCTGCCCTACCACTACACTACATTCTCAGTCTCTCGCCATATCAAGGCTACTAAAGCTCAAGAGTTTGGCACGCAATGTAGGCAACACTTCAACATTTATCTCTAGGGCATCATTTTCTGAATTGATATCTGACTGTGCCGTGTTGAGGTTATAAATAGTCTCCCTAGAGACTCCACCGCACCAATCGATCTCGTGGCTAATCAGCTCGCCCTTGCAATGGTCCACTATATAAATAGTTCGACGAATTGAATTGCTCATGTGATCGATGAACCTCTTGTGAGATTCCAGGCTATTCATTACTTTGTTGTAGCGCTCCTTCAATGCCTCCATCTATGCCATCAACTCATTAACATCTCTCACTAGCGGCCCAATCTCTTCTAACACCCAGGTTTGCTGGGCAGTTAAGTTTGCCATTTTGATCTCCTCTTCTTGAAGACGTAGACAAATGTCGTGCTCCAGCCCTTTTAACACCTTGATGTCCTTCACCTCATAGAGTTCAGACAAAGCATTAAGGAGAGACATTACTGTGCCCCTGAACTTGGAGTTGTACACACGAGCTTCTATGCAAGCCAACATGTCTAAAATCTCTTCTTAGATGAAAGAGACATACGCTTCTTCAATAGACATGCCAATCAAACACCTGATAAGAGTATCCATTCCTAGCAAGCCTCATTGACTCGTGCCTCCACTTCTTCAATGGTGGGCATTCTCACCACATCTGCAAAATTAGCATCACTAGATCATGAAAACCAAAAGAACCAGTCATTGAGATAAATAAGAGACTTAATAGATACCACAATTGAATAAAAACTTAGGATCCTCCTCGTTGGTTGGGGGAGATTCATCCCACCTCACTCGTGACCACGATGATTCTCCAACTTCAAGAACACTAGCAATCGTTCTCTTGGGAGCCATTTCTCTAACACAAAAATAAAGGGTATTTATAAAAACCGAAAGAATGAGAAGGGTGGTGGGCACAACCCTCTTATTTATAAACATTAATGGCCGTAATCCTTTAGAAAGGGGGTCTCAAAAAGAGAACAAAAGCAACAAGCCCATCCTATTACAACGGTCTGAATTCAATCAATGTCACCAAAGTACCTCTTGCAAGGCAATGGTTTTGTATCATCATCAGAAAAATGTTGCTAACGTCGCTGCAAAGATATACCGTCATAAGAGCAGGAATCTCAAAAAGGCTACATACATTCATGGTTTTTGACTCTCATAATGTCAATACTAACCACATTCGACTCTCATAAAGTCAACTATATTCAGCTCTCACAATGCCAAAACTAATTGGAATTGACTCTTATAAAGTCAATTGTATTTGACTCTTATAATGTCAACCACATTTGACTCTTATAATGTCGACCACATTCGACTCTCATAATGCCGACCATATTCGGCTCCTATAATGTCGACCATATTCTACTCTCATAATGTCGACCACATTTGACTCTTATAATGTCGACCACATTTGACATCCTATAATGTCAACCATATTCGACTGTTATAATGTCGTCCACATGTGACTCTTATAAGGTTAACTACATTCGAACCTCATAATCTCAGTCACATTTGACTCTTATAATGTCAATCTTACTTGACTCTCATAATGTTGAGTAAAGAAAATGATTCAAAAAAGGAGGAAAATGGCAAGAGAAGACAAGAAAATAAACCATAAAGCACTATCTTTTCTTTCATTAACAAAAGGGGTTTTACACCATTCTAAGGGTATATTTCTTTGGAAAAGAGGAAAGGAGACATTTTCATAGATCCTTTTCCGTAGTCAGGGAGGATTGAACTTGGTCACCTTGCTTGGAAAATTCTTCGTGAAGATGATCTATGGTAGAAGAAATTGTAGCAATCCTCGGTTTGAGAGTGGTTCCTTCTGTTGCTTTCGCCTCCTGGGTCACTGTGAGAGTCACGATCCAAGCTTGTACTTTCAATAGTTCCTCTTAGGCACTGGCTAAGTCATTATTAATGTTAGTCATTAAGTCGCAAACTCGATCTAGCTCCTCCATTAAGGTTTTCCTTTTAGCCTTTGTAGTGCATAGACTAGCCTGAGCCTCAGCATTACTTTCGATATTAGCAAGTTCTGATGCCAGGGTTGATTGTCTAACCAAAGATGTAAAATACATTTCTACACCCCACCGAAACCTGTCATTACAAATATGGGTTTTTACATCTTCGGCAAGGGCTGTCAACACTTCGTCCCGTGTACTTGCGAGATCAAGTGATGAGGGTGGCTATCATTAATTCGAGCATCCCTTAGCTGATCATGCATGCCGAGGCTATCTTGGAAGGGCGTCTAATGGCACTAGCAGCGTTCACGATCTCATATGGACAAGAAGAAGAGAAGTGTCAACAATGGTACACAGAAATACATTTTATAGCAAGGTGAAAAGCTTACCATAACCCATGGAAGGAATTTCTATAAGTTCTTGTCTCACAGGGAGCTTCTCCTCAGTAGCTAGATTGATAACAAAAGAAGAATTTAGCACATGAGGATACACAAAGATGAATAACATGGATAATGTAGAAAGGGGTGGCAGTGTATACCTTTCCCAGAAGATATTTCATGTTGGGGATGGTCTCCGCCTATTGACTCCACTATAATGGGATCGATAGTTGGATCGGGAGGAGTTACGTCGACTGCTTCCTCCTCTCGGATCAGGCTTTCTTCTTGAGCTGCCTCTTCAATTGATTCTTTGTCAACCATGTTATTTCCCTCCTTGATATATGGAACAGACAATGTAATAGGGGTATCGCTAGTCGCAGGCTCGCCAATTTCATCAATAGTTTTATCCTGGGATTTATTATCCCCGAAAGGTTGTTCACCCAGACATCTCTACATCAACAGAGTCAGAAGGTTCACCTCCGTAGGAATCTCCTCACCAGTATCTTTTACCGTTTAATCACCCATTTTAGTGGTGGCTGCAAGTGATTCATCAAGATTCTTGATAATGTTTTCTAACTCATCGACTAGTGGGTTACCCTCCTTAGAACCATCAGTCCACCGTTGGTCGTTCTTTTCAGAGTTTTCATAATCTACTAGCCTCTCCATCTCGAACATGACCACATCGTGTAAGCTATCGGTAGGGATGTGAAGGCCCATAAATGCCTCAAAATCTTGCGAGGAATTCATTTTCGTTCCATTAAAGTTCATGCCCAACACCGATTCGACCAAGTCTCATTGCTCCTCAAGGGTGATAACAGGGTAAGCCTTATTTGCCTGTTTGGTCACTAAATCTATTTGTCCTAGTGTTGGAACACTTTGCTCCTCTATTGCGGTCATCTAAGGATTATCTTCATCAAGGGCCGGTCTTTGCACCTCAAGGAGTATTGGATCCACTGTATCTCCTATGAGGACCTATTTGTATATAATTATAAGAATAAAAGAGTTTGAAATGATAAATGACAAAATAAGAATTATTAAAGTCATAAATACACATAAGCATCCTGGGCATGCTCTCTAGAAGGTGTTGGTGAGGGAGGATTCTATGGCTCCGGCTCAGGGAGTGAACTAGAGGATCCCCTAACCTCTGGATCTCTCGAAGAGGTCCCCTTTTCAAGAACGCATGTAGGCTTGTCATCTTCAATGACACCTTTTCCTATTGGACTTAGGCTGCTGTCTCTTCATCGTTGCTTGGCTCATCATTGAAATGGGTAGGTTGATCGGTGGTAAGAGAGCATTCAACCACAAAACGGAATGCTTCATCTTCTCCCAAGCATTTCTCTACTATCTCATGTGCAGATTCAGATGTCACGAAGGGTAGACTCCTCCCTGTAGTTTCCAACTCTTTCTTAATATTTTCTATAAAACTAGGACGAGAGTCACGAGTCACTGAGAAAATGTCCTGGCTAATGAGGATATATGCTTGAAGCTCGCACATGAAAGCAATCACCTTTTGGAAGACATAGTCCAGGAAATGACCTTCCAAGTCATACCCATTCATGGTAATGATGAGCTTGTGCACAGTGCCCCCACGATGCCATAAGGCTTCAAGATCCCTTTTGATTACACTGCAAATATTGTACAACTGTCGATGGGAGGCATACCATTGAATACCCAATGGCTCTCGTGGCCTTTGAGGCGCCCCAGATCTGATAGGAGTAGCACCTCAACCTGTTGAACTCTCTGGTTCAGGCCCGTCATAAGTAGAAGTGTGGGAAGGATAATTGAAAGGTTAGCCCTGCTCCTGCATCACTGGTAATATGTCAGCCAATTGTCTCTGCTCCTCAAGGGTCTTGCCCCCCGACACAAATTTCCTAATAGATGGGATCTCACTTTGTCTCACTCCTGCAGCCGTGCACTACGGGTCTTCAAAGTGGTATCCCCCAATGTCTTCAAAATCATCCTCACAAATAGGAGGCATCTGTTCAAGCTCCCTTGCTCTGTCAGGAGATGAGATGCATTGGGGTTTCCTTTTATGTGACTTACTCCTTGCGTCTCTTTTCCTCTTTAGTTTATTTGGATCTTCTCCTTCGGTGGCTGAAGGAGAAGGAGGAATCTAATCAATGTCTTCTTGATAACCCTGCAAGCACTTATGGGATCGTTTAGGCCATTGGACGGCTAATGTCTTCTTAGCCAATGTTTTATTCTAAGACTTGTCAGCCATTATTATGGTGCCTTGACAGTCATAAAAAATAACGAGGGAGTTGTCCCCATCTTCATTATATCTCACAACAAAAAAGAATGAGTTATACCACCACTTAGCATAACGATAGTCGAATTAGAGGTTATCTTACTCGTCCATTTCTTTAGGGATGACTGTGCGACTGCCTGTACCTGATCTTACAAAATATAGGTAAGTTTCTTGAATCCTCTCCAAGATGGTCATCCTACCCACTGTCTTTACACGGGTAAAAAGAGAAATGAACCCTTAAAAGCATGAAAATTAGCATGCAAATTGATGAGAATTGTAAGCTTCAATATGGAAATGGTTATCCCTCCTCCATGTCAGTTCACCGCTCCGAAGAGAAAAATATGCCCAAGCCTCCCCTGCTAATGACCCATCATTTATTAGAGTCTGATTCCCAAACAAGTGGTCTGGAATGAGGACGAGCTTTTGGGTGAAACAAAATAAAGCGACAGGGCGCAACACCATCTCTGATCACTGATTCTTTAAGGTGTTAATATATGTGATCATGCAAAGATTCTTCTCTCCTCTTTGGTAGATGGAAGGGAAATGATGCCCTAACCATATACAGAAATATAGGAAAGGAAAATACACCAACTTCTCCCCAATCTGATCCTCCTGGAGACCCACTTCCATGATGTCTTGTAGGTTACTGTACAAGTAGCAAAGACTGGGGACCGCCAGGTTCATGCGAATCCCATTAGCAAGGTTAGCAGCAGCGATGAATACTCCAGGGCATATGCGTTCACCTACGCCGCTTGGGAGAGCCCACCCGCTTAAAAATGTAGCATAAACTCTGGCCAAGAAAGCAGGGCCATCAAGATCGACACTTTATCGAGTGTTATGTTTTGTCCATGGCAACGACTTACCTCCAGCAGTTAAACCCAAAGGACTCTGGCAAATACGCCCAAGCTAGTTGTTGTACGAGATATTTATGTTATTAAATTCAGAGAATACCTGAAATAGTCATTGACATGTCACAGAAAGCATCTTGAAGTGCTTATTGAAGGGAATATACTCCTCTATTAGCCTTCCCTCAAAAGGAAGATGGCTTACGCCAATAAACTCCCATAGTGAGATGCCTAGCTCACCATACTAGTACAGGAAAGTATTGGTGTCAGGGCACCATCTAAAAATTGTTTCTGCTTCACATGGTGTTTGTCAAAGTTACCAATCAAACGATGCCATGCCTTAGCCATCCCAACGGCATCTATTTTCGTGTGGTAGTTGTCAAGACAATGTTCGATGAGAGCTTCCCATCTACTCCCACCACTCAAAAAAGAAGAAGATCTCTTATAGAGCCAACCTACCCATTTCACCTCTCCCAAGTGAATCTTCTGAACCAAATTTTTAAGATCATTGGTGGTAGAGTCTTTGAGAGTTTCCTCGTCTTCAATAGAGGGAAGTAGTGTTTCACGGACTGAATTGTCCCGATGATCCCGATCGTGTAGGCAACACCAACCCTTATAGAAAGTTATGATATAGTCAGGCAGCTCAGTGCATGATCATTTACCGGGGCAACAAATTTCAGATCGAAAAGGCTTCGGCTACGAGCCAATTCATGAGTTTGATGAATTGGGAACATAAAGTTTTCGCGGCATTCACGGTCATACAAAATTTGTCTCTTGGGAGCCATTACTCTGCAAAGAAAAGAAAGCTGAAATAAAAAATTAAACAAAGTATGTATATTTTAATATCTTACAAATATTTATGCGCATGAGCACTTTGAATGCATGAATGTAACTTATGGTTTCACATTTGCGTACACTTCTATAATAATGAAAATTTTGCAGCATTACACCTAATGGGTGAATGGAAAAAGATTTACCCATTCATGCCTAGCATCTTGACTAGCAAGGAGTACGCGAACAAGAGGCACCTCAACCCACGAATGAACATAGGGAGAGCCTTTTGCAACCACTTAAGCCAGCTTTAAAGCTAAGAATGGTTGCCGGAAACCCAATCCTCATCAAAGAAGAAGACCAGAACTCCCGGATGTGCCTTGGAGGATAAAATGCTTAAACCTAAGCCAAAATCTTCAAGATTTATCCCAAAATGATCGTATCCTTGAGGCCAAGCTATTCATCCAAATAAAATTAGCATTTGAAGGCATAAAACTCACCTAGAACCAAAATAAGGGTTTTAGGTTCAAGGAAGAAAAGGTTCACACAAAGGGATTTTCCACAATCTGAAAAGCCCAAGAATGGTGTTGATATGGTGATCACCAGGACAAAAGGAAGTGTTGAGAGATTTGAAGTCGAAGATTGAATGAAAAAGGGGTAAGAGTTGAAAGCTTTAAGCATTCGATAATGGTGGATTCCAAATTTTGTCTCAGATGGCTGAGGAAGACGAAGAAAAGACTTTTATACCTGCGAGGGTATTCTGGTCCAACCACAAGAAATTTAAAACAACCCGCCTAATTAGGAAGGGTAGAATAGTCATTTCATTCACCAGTTATAAGAGGAAGGTAATTGAAGAGACGTGCACCGTTAGTTATCATTATTCCTCGAAGAACGAATTTTGAATTATAGTGTGCGAATGTGAAATACTAATATCATTCACCAGAAATTTTCGAATTATGATGCGTGAATGTGAAATACAAATATCATTCGCCCATAATTATTGAGCGAATAAGGTATCCAACCATCCATCACCAGAAATTTTTAGACTAGTGAATCACAAAAACCATTTTCATTCATCATCACTAAGATTAAAATTTGTTCAAAGTTAACAGGGAACAGAGTGACTGAGAGTTATACTCGATCTTGGCAACACATTTAGCTTCCATGATACCAAAACTTGGTTTAACTTCGTGGCTTTGTGCCTATAGAGACAATTAGGCTTTATAAGCATGAATTTTGTTAAAGTATAGTCCTCATAATACCAGGAGATAACCAACTTTGCCTAGCTTAAAAGTCTATTTCATATCAATAAATACTGACATCCCTTTGGATAAAGTATGCAAATTTTTGGAACATTAAATTGACATAAAGGCACAAAGAACATAGAAACATAAAAAGAAAGATAATTCATTGATGAGATGTTCAAAGGATTACATATTCATTGATAAACCAAATAGGGAAAGCAGACATGTTAAACCAGTAAAGAAATTCAAAATAAAGCTTTGAAACTGTCACCGAGTTCTTAAGAGAGGGGAGCTTGTTGTTGAAGAACAGTCTCGGCATAAGCCCGCTTAACCACTTGTTCAGGGTGTGCTTCATCATTAGCATTTTCTCGTCTTGAAGCCAAAATAGTTTTGGCCCGAGCAATTAAATTCTCCTTGCTTTCAATAGCACACTCACTATCCTCCAAAATGGTGTTATAAGTAGCTATGCGATCTACGATATGCGTTTACTCCATTTTGACATAATCAAAATGTTCTACCAATACCACCAATTCTGCATCTACAAAACTTTCCAAACGAGTCGTTTCAGCATGGTCTTCCTTCAGACTAACTATCTTCACTTCAGACTCTGCTATGAGTGTTTCGAGGTTAGGAGTGGACTGAGAGAGTTTCAGAGTCTCTTCAGCCTGCGTTATGACAACCAATGAATCCAAGAGAGACTCCACAGTTCACCTAATTCTTGTATTTTTATAGTACATCTCTACATCATTCAGATAGGCTAGGGCTCTAGCTCGGGTACGTGATAATGCAAGTTCCTCAAGTTCCATAATTGTGAGGCATTACAGAAGATGAGCACGACCGTTAAATGCCCATTTTGCACTCTCATAAAAATCTAATAACTCATGCTCATTGTAGTTCTCTGGTGGTAAAACTTCTTCATCCTCAAAGGAAACCTCTGCATGAATGAAAAAAAGTCAAAATTCAAAAATAGCTCATTACTTTTATCAAAGACAAGTACCTATTATTGGGTCAGGGTCCAGTACTGGTGTCGAATTAGGCTCTGGTGATGGATCGGGATCTGGGATTAGATGGTTATCTTCAAAATTTGACGAGTCAATTATGGGATGATGGTCCTCTGAGTCCGACGAGTCAATAATTATAGGCATCGGATCATGATAACATTCCTGTCTTATGGAAGGACTTGGTCTTAGGTTAGTCCAGGACCTAACATGCACCTACGAGGGATACCATTAGAAGCAGATGATTCATCATTTCTCATGCTAGAAGACTTTCTTTTGGGTACCATTACCTGAAAGAAACAAAAGCAAGGTTTTCTGTAATAAGAAGTGAGAACCTCGAATGAAGTACAGACTAGGCGAATGGACATTAATTATCCACATTCGCGCACAAAGTCCATGAATCTTAATTTGCGAATGAATGCAAGGAGATCCATTCACAGCCCACTCAAGCATATATTCATAGGGTAAACCTGGAAACCGCGAATGAGCTACCGGAGATGTGACCACCCCAGAAAGGATGACTGGAAGTCTAAACAAAAGATAAGAAGTATTTAGACTTAAAAATCCAAAATCTTTTCTACGATTTCTACAAAAATCCTACCAAAAATTGTCCTTACCAGAACAAGAAGAAATCAAGCTTAGAAAGAAATGAAGAAAATATAAGAAGAAAGAAAATAGATACTTCCTATGTTCATTATGCTTCATATGATCAGTAGAAAGAAAAGAAAGATGGAAAAAGAACAGGGAACTCACATCTGCAAAGTTGATGTCTCAGCAAGGTTTTGCTTTAAAAGATGAGCTGAAGAAGAAAAAAAGAGGCTTATATACTCATAGAGGGTATATTTGTCAAAATACAGGGAATTTGAAAAGTCACAAGAAGTAATAAAGAAAGAATATCGATAGAAGTAACTGAAGACCGTTATTTTTGCCTTAAAAAATGCACAGTCTCCTTGTTACACTCGCCATGCTTTTTTCGAGGGAGCAACTGTAGAAACCCAAAAGTGTGCGCAAATGGAAAAATAATATGACATTCGCCACACTTGGGTTCGGCGAATGAATAGTCACAACCTCATTCGCCTGAAAGCAAAGGTTCTTAGGTACTTGAGTTTGCCACCAAATTTGTGCACAAATGCACTGTTCATATTCACTCACTACGGAAACCAGAAACTAAAATTCGACTCTATCTCTTCCCGGGGTGGTTATTTTGGATGACCACGATTTTTATGAGTTCCCTAACTACCCAGGAGATGGAAGAGGGTGGATTCCTGCTTAAAACAGTCACCTATATCTTTGGGATAAGAATTGAAGAATCCTGCCCCAACAAAGAAGCCATGAAAGAGATAGAGTTCTTCCTCAACAAGGACTCTTCTCTAACTCGTCTTGGCACCTATAAATACTTTAAAGATTGGCACGAGAAGGAAAGTCTTAGAAGTTGGAGGAGTTCTGAAAGTTTTGAAGATCCATAATAAGCACAAGGTCTCAAGAAACCAAGCAAGTTGTACCCATCCCTTGAAGGTCCATAAGTTTACCTTTCTTCCAAAAGAGGAAAAGCAAGTCCACTATACCTCCGCGATTTCTCCAAGAAAGATATCATAGGAAGGTTGATGATGAATCAAGCTATGGTTAGGTAAATTTGTTGGTGCATGAACAATATAATCATATATATATATATATATGTTAAACAAAGAAATATTATCTTCGTTTCCATCTCTTCTTTTTCTTCATATTCATGCAACTTTGCTTTATAATATAAGTCGAGAAACTTAAAGTTAATCAAAGGTTGGTTGTGTCAAACGACTGTAATTAACAAGTTCATTAGACTTGGAGTACTAGTCCCTGCTCATAAAATAATAAACGAACCTTTAAAACGGCTAGGTAATTTGT
>JAOXJP010057683.1:0-15777 GCA_025762735.1 Platanus orientalis | reverse complement strand
GAATTAGATGACCCTTAGAAGGACTCCCATACAAAATTTGATCGATTTCTGAGGTCTCTTGCTATATAAAATCTTTAAAACTCAGACCTATATGGATTCTTTAATCAAGAAACCAGAAAATAGGAAATGATGGATCTTAAATGGGTTCTTAGTGGTTCTTGAGAGAAAACAGCAAAGAGAAAGAAGTGATATGTCTGATTTTAGGTTTAGGATAAAAAATACCCAACAAGAATGAATCTTACAAAGTTCTTGATGGTTTCTTGGTAGAAAAGATGGAGGAGATGAAAGAAATTTGCTGTCTGCAAATTTCCAGATTCAAGAACTTCAAGAAAGATGGATTTTTTATGAATCTTGAATCAAGAAATCCAATGACAAGCATAAAACTAAAGAGGGACAACAAGATTTGAGGAGGAATCAAGAGAAGAGAAAGAGGGAAGAAAGAGAGATACGATTAGAATGATACAAAAGAGAGAGAAAGAATAAGGGTTCTTATCTCAACTTATGGAGGAGAGGGAGAAGATGAGAGAGAAGGGAGTCCACGACTTCCACCCTTAGTTCCACACGTTGGATACTCTAAAACCACTTGTTTATTTCATATTCTTCAAAAACTGGTTACAACCTAATAACCATTCTTTATATAGATTTGGACCAGTGGACTCCTAAACCAACTAGAACTCGTACTTTTAATATTGCACCTAAGACCCTAAAATTAACCATTATTACAAAGACTCTTGATTATCATGAATAATTTCTTTTTCAAGGCCTTTAGGGTCTAGTTACAAATTAAAACCGAAAATAAAAGAAATATTGAAGAAATAATTCCTATGGAAACAATGCTAAAATAAAATAAAACCCAAATAAAATAACACTAAAATAAATAAACCCTCTGGAAACGACCCTAGTTATAAAATAAAATCCATAAAAGTAACCCTTAGTACTCTACCCACAAGTTCTCTTCCATTTGTCTTGAATCTGGCCCTTTTGTGTGGGGGTACATATAATAATCTTTTAATATTATCCGCATCATTTTGGTACCTATCGAACAAATTCTGTTTACATTCGAGTGGTAATAACTTCTCTTTCAACTTGATCGTCATTTGCTTCTATGTCTGAATCCTACATTTCCCTGCCAATGTCCAGGACTCCTGCAATTGGTACCACCAACACAGCAAAACCCTAAGGTTTTACTTTACAAAAATTAACTTCCTTTCTTCTGGTATATCTTTCCATTCAAAGATATTGTTTACACTCATCAACCAATCAAGAAAAGTTTCTATGTGCAACGTACCACTGAACTCCAAAAACTTCTAGTTTCACCCCTTTCATAGTGCTGCCTTGTTTCCGGCCTTTTACAACCTTGGGTTCTAGGGTTGCACCACCTGGCCTCATTATGCTCAGAACATATTAACTTTATTGCCTTTTGGCAGAGATTCGTTTGAATGATCTACTTCAGACTTGTCACCTGGTTCACAAGTGGGTCAGCTCCAAGAACCAAAAATAAATAGATTGAAAACCTACTCTACAATTCCTCATGATGAGTGATCCACCCAATCCTCAGGGAGTGATTACAGGCAGTGACTTTCCCCTTCTAATGGCAACCAACCTACCCATCTAATGGCAGCAATTCCTGTTAAGTATATTAATTTTGTGTCTCTGCCTAACACCTTAAGGTTTTGGGAGAGTTGGTTGGTTCACTGTTAATAATGGTATCAAAGCCAGATTAGGTCATGAGTTTGAATGCCGGTGGAAGTGTTTTCCCAGATGCAGTGATGTGCATGTGTGTACGCGTTTTGTGGACTCGGTCCTGGCTCCCCGAGTGTGTTCCCAGGAGGGAGCAATGTTTCTCCTGAGCAGGGGTGTTGAAGTATATTAATTTGTGTCTCTCCTAACACCTTAAGGTTTTGGGAGAATTTGTAGTTTGCTGTTAACAATTCCTTGGCACCTCAGGTTTATCATGAGCCCTATCCAACCCTGAGCTAGAGGCCATGGTTAGTTAGCTCAGGCTTAGCTGGGCAATGTTTGCCTCAGCTTGGCTTGTTTAAAGACTTGAAGGGACGCACTAAGCCCCAAAGCAGAAAAAGATCTCTAAGTTCTTTTAGCGGAGAGGCTAACAAAAGAAATGCTGTATAAGAGAAGGTGATGAACATATCTTTTTCAAACTGTGCGTATTTTTTACAGAGGGAAATTTTGGAGATTTTATTTTTTTGTTTATAATAAAAAAAATGACCCAGGAAAAGTCCCATCCATCTCTTTTGTGGGATGAATAGTTATGAATTCCTTAAATTCAATGTACTTCTGAAGTTCAAGAGTTAAAAGAGTTGCTATGATTATCCTTTCTTGTTGAATTTCCCTTTTTTTGTTGCTTTTTTAAAACATGGTAGGCATTAGGAATGGGGTTGGGAGTCTTGAGTTCTTGGATCTAAAAGACATGAACATCAAAGATTGAATGTTCCTAGATTTAGATTGGATGTATCAATGAACAAAATAACAAAATAACAAAATCAATTGTGCAAGAATCAATGAGTGGAATTAAGTATTATCATCTGAGACCACTGATTCCTAAATAACAGATGCAAATACCAAGGAAAGAGTAATATAGTGAATGGTGATAGAAGCTATTGCTGCATCTTGCTAGAAAACTTTTATTTCAAGTTCATTTACTGCAGAACTTGAATTAATTAATTTATTGTGAATTTGAAGGAAAGCAAATTCAATTGGGGGAACATAACATATGAATTTGATATAAGAGGGGGACGAAAAGTATAATCTCTTGGGAAGATGATCAAGCCATGAGACAGTCCCCTCGGAAGTGTAGTTGAACTGAAAGATAACTAATGAGGAAGAAATGGCTAAAGAGGAAGTGCAAAATGTTCTTAACAATATATTGGGTTGTCATAGAGAATTTGGGCTATCTTCTTAACAATTTCTTTCTGGTGCAATCTATACTTTGATTCCCCTCTCAAAACTGATGTTTGCTTTTTCCGAGATTTCATATCATCTGCAAAATTTGGGAGGCTATCCATTTCATACACAAGAATGAATTCTGTGCACAAGGTTTCCATTTCAAGAATTATTAACTATATAAAACTATAAGAGGCATTCATTCCTTAAAAACCCATACTTATTTATAGTCACTACTGAACATCATCTCTCTCCAATAAACCTGGCTTTGTGATGGCTTTTTTTTATGTTGCGAGGTCACCCCCTATACTACTTATAATCTATAAACTTTGAAAACAAGTCATAAAATACATCTTCATTCAAAATTCAGTAGTTTCTTTATAAAATGCATTGTGTTAGTTTTAAATCCTCCTAATTTAATAATTCTGTCATCTATGTTTGTTTCCTTTTATGCACCCGAGAAATTGTGTTTGCCAAGTACCCTTTTGCCAGGTGCCCAGGGTTTAGCTGCCTGAACTGAGGCATTTTTATGATAGTTTGATATAGTGATTATGTTTGTTAAACAATTTTATTAGAAACGGAAAAGAAACGGGGATGAGGAATTCCCTAAAATAAAAACAGAAACGAAAAACAACAGAGAAGCCCCCACACCAACTAACTAATACCAAGCATGGTATCCCAATTGCTAACAAGAGCCCCCCTCCCTACACTATTAGATCCCAAATGATACACAGCCCAGAAAACGACGTTCTCCTTTAACTCCTATAAACTTGAAAGGAAGGCTCGGCAGCATCACTAAACATTTGATTGTTTCTTTCCCTCCAAAGTGACCAACACATTGCAGCTGGATCTAACCGCCAATTATTCCTTCCGGGCGCATTAAAGTCTGTTGATCTCTACCCAAACAGTAATCTACTCATATCCTGAGGGGTTACCCAGCACATCCAGAAGTCCCTTAAACCCGGTTCAGACTTCTAAGGTATAAGGGCAACAAATCAGCAAGTGAGAAATGGATTCCCCACTATTATAACACAATGAGCAGATATTTGTTAAATACAATCCCCTCCTTATCAGTTGTTCATCATCCGGGTCTTATCCCACACTGTTGTCAAAAGGAAAAAAACTTAATCTCCGATGGCACCAGATGATACGCATCTCCTTCTATGGAAAGCACATTCCTTAGGAGTCTTCAACATGCCCATAGCAAGCTTTTACAGTAAACTTCCCACCAGGATCTGAGGAATAAAGCCTAGTGTCTTCATGGTTTGGCTTAATGTGACATGTTTCCAATCTTTCCAGAAGGTTTAAATCCCGGTGGTCTACATGATTCTCGTCATCTATGTTTGTTTCTTTTCGTCCACCCGATATATTGTCGGACTAGTACCTTCTTGCCATTTGCCACATAGGTGCTGAGGATGTTAGCTGCTTGAACTGTGTAGTCATTATTATGATAGTCTGATGTAGCTATTGTTTTTTATTAAGGAACTGAACTTCGAACAATGTCTAGGTTTCAAAAGAAGTGACAGGTTAGTGGAATTTAAAATGATATTAACTTGCATGATAGCTGTAATATGTGGTGGAAGCATGGAGGTCAAGTTGAAACTACACTTGTTAGGCAGATGCCCTCCTTTACCAAGCTATGGTATTTGGACAGATCAGGAAATCACAATTTATTGCACTTTCATTAACAGCATAAGATTTCATATCAAGTACAAAATGCCTTTTGAGGAAGGCAAGGAACTTAAAAAGGGGGTATGGTAGATCAGTAGGTCTGGTTACCCAAAATTATGGAAAATACATGACAAAAGCAGTTGAAATATATCACTACCAGAAGGATTTAGAGGAACTTTTGTAACCTGATGCCACTTTCATTCATTGTGATGCCATACACCATCTTTATGGAATACACCTACAGGGATTGTGTATTATAAATGGAGATGAAACTCAGGAATCTTACTTTAATAGTTAACTTGAGAGGAGAATGATCAGGTTGAGATTCTTTGCAGGCTGCAATTTACTTCAATAAGATACATTGCTTTTGCTTTGAGGAGCAGCGACTTCTTCCAGGGGAGCAGATTGACATACCTGTAAATAGCTGTCCAACTGTCTTGTACACAGCCAAAATTACTTTATATCTGTGATTAATGATGTTAATCTCACACAATTTTCAGATTTTCTTCTATATTGACCCCGAATTTGAGACGGATCCTAGAATGAACAGTGTCAACAACTTGATCTTATCTTACACGTTTTTCAAAGTAGGTGAAGAATAAAGATGCCACTGTGATTTTCAGTGCTGAGTGGCTTACTTCCCATACCACATGGTGTATGTTATTCTGAGATAGTGAAAAGAAATTTATAGTTTGGTTTGCAATTCAGTCTTTCAGACCGTCCTATACTTTATCTTTCTCTTCCAACCCACTGGAAACGAAAGGTAAAGCGCCTATTTGTACATGGCATCAATTAGGGGGCTGGCATGATATTAATGATTTGCTTTGTAATTCGTTCTTTCTTCTGACCATTCTATTCTTTATCCCCTTCTACCCACTGGAAATGAAAGGTGTTCAAAGCTATTATATGTACATATTCCCTCATACATGTGCTTGTCTCAGCCAAGGTATCCCCCCCCGCCCCCCAAAGGTGGCCATAGTTTTTCGTACTCTTTTACTCATTTTGGGAAACGAAGGAAGAAAGAGTTGTGACGTACTTCGCATTTGAGCTTTCCTTTGAAACTATTGGATTGGAATCCATAGTTGGACTAACCAGCAGATGGAGGCTAATCTAGATAGGTTCTCAATTGTTTGATACTAAAGGCAGTTTTAACCAAGCAAGCACTTTCCTACATCTTTTACTGGATAAAGTAGGAAAAGATTTTATTACCTATCGTGGGGTTATTCCCAGAACATCATCCATACTTGCAGATAGAATACACTGGGGAGGAACAAAAGACCACCTCCTCATTGTGCTGACCTAGCCAAAATGTCAGCAGCTATATTTAGCTCCTCAGAACACATGTTAAAAGACAGCTTGATCAAAACGGATTGTTAAAGAGTGAACAGGTCCGTCAAATGATCTGGCACTACTAGGCCATGACGATCAGGTTGGTCTGAACAGGGCCAGCAGCATCGGTGAGGTTAATGAAAGTCTGAAAGGTTAGTCTGATTTGTAGCCATAATAAAGTTTCGTGCCTTGTTCTATATATATATATATATATATATATATATATATATATATAGTAGAACAGTAGCTTGAAGCCCCTTTCTCTCTCATCCACGTGGACATTATCTAAATTTTTGTCCCTAAATTTTTCCAAAACACCCTTCTCTCTCATCTTCATTGTTTGCAAATGGAAACGAAACCATTCCTCTTTCATGCATGCATCCGGTTCTTTCACAACTATTCTTTTCTTTTAGAAGATGAAAAATCTTCTTTCATTTGTTTCATTTCCATCTCTTTCAGTACTCTTCTTTCCTTTTAGAAGATGGATTATCTTCCTAACATAAGAGAGGTGCATTTTATTCTTCTTTGCAACTCTCAAGATCTCTTATTTCTCTCCTAATATGGATTCTCTCTCTCTAATTTCCACTTCTTCATGCCCACGGGCTGTGACGGACTGAAAGAAGGAAACTGAAATATCTATCCGAGCTCTGTTGATCTTTAACGGTGCCTTTGAGGTTCTTGATCCTAGTGGTCTTTTTTGCTTAATTTTCATCATTAGGATTGATGCTACGGATGATGATGAAATTATCCAAGGATTCCAATTCAATATTTGTTCTAGGTTAATTGAAATCCTCTCTCTCTCTCTCTCTCTCTCTCTCTCTCTCTCTCTCTCATTTTATTTTCTGTTAATCTCATCTTCTTAGTATTAAACTTGGAATGTTTTGGTTGGATTTTCATTTAGATCTTATCTTCTTAGTATTAAACTGGGAATGTTTTGTTTGGATTTCCATTTCTCATGGTGATTGGAGCTTAAAGACATGGATACCAAATGCGTTTAAAATTTTGTTTTTGGAGGTATAATAGGCATGTATGGCCCCAGTCAATTAAAATGCATGTATTTTCTCTTTTATAATTTCTCTTAAAACTCAGCTGTCCTTAGATTAATTGAAAGTTATCAATGTTATTGCTACTGAATATAAAACAGCCATCTGCAACCACCTCGGAATGGGTGGTATACACTGAATACTAACGATACCTTTGTGTTCACAGTTTGCAAGTTGTAATATGAGATAAGAAGGCCAAGGGAAACTTAGGTGATCAGCAATTGAGGTTGCCATAAGAAAAGCTTTTCATATCACAAGGGAAAAAAAATTAAGATATAGAGGAAGAAAACGACTCTGTAGAGCTGCATTGATAATCTTGAGTAAGGGATATAAGGTGTAATTCAGGTTAATTTTCTTATAAAATGTAATAGCATCTGTGTGGAGTTTTATTAAACTCATTAATAATTTATATAGTTTTAGTAAAAAAAAATTATCACCTCATCAACAACACGTATGAAAATTTATTTATTTTTAAATATTAGATAATACTTTTTAAATAATAATAATTATTATTATTATTGCCCCCGCGAATTTGCACGAGATCATTGCTAGTTTTGAAGAAAAGCAAAGACTACTTTGAGGGTAGTTAAACCTCCTGAAAAACTTTTGAAGATTTATAACCAGCTTATTCTATTCATTTGTAAAAAGAAATTTAAATATACCACACCCCTAACCGTGGACAACTCAACAACCGCTCAACCTAAGCAACTACACCTCTACTACTTAGGAACATCACTCTATCTTCCTAATCCACTACAATGTAAAGATAAATTAGATAAATACTAAACTAAATCAACAACCCATTCCATTAACCCACTTAATCATGTTACATTCTTTCCCCATTAGAAAAAACCTGGTCCTCAAGGTTTAGGTTGGAAAATTGTCTTGGTTGGTTTCAAGCTCATCTTTCTCATCAAAACCTTTTGGCCAATTGCCATCTATGAGAAACAATTTTTGTACCTTACATCGATGGCCGGGAGTGAACTTTTCGTCACAATTGTACCATGGTCCTTTTTCACACCTCACCTTGATTTCCACTAGTGTTAAACTTTTTGATTGGTGGTGTTATTGTAAATGTATATGTTATAAATTTCATAAGTAGGAAAATACATAGGTTGATAGACTAAACATGACATGTTCAAGCTAGAATCTAGGAGGTTCTTGTATCCATAATATGGGAAGATCACTCTTGAAGACCAAAAAAATCATGTTCGCATCTTTCGTGTTCTTCTGCACGGCAAAGGTAAATGGGGGTAAGCTACACTTAGAGTGTCCATCATGGCCCCCAGCACCACCTTCCCTTGGTTTGAAATGACCTTAAAGCATTTTTATGCAAAACCTAAGAAAGTAGAGCTCTCCAAAGGTGGTGAAACACTCCAAATGTGGTGGAACACTCTAAACCAAATTGGCAGGAAACCCTGTCCAGTTTGGAGCACTCCAACATGGTGGAGTGCTTCAAACCCAAAATGGAGCTATCCAAAATTTCTCTAAAATTTTTGTCTAAGAGAAAATGCTCCCAATGGAGTGCTCCAAATATGTTGGAACACTCTAAACTAGAACATTTCAAATTTGAAATGAATGTTTTGGATTTGTTGTCTATTTTAGATGATTCTCATCTAATGGTTGTGGTGAGCCATGACCAGTATAAAAGAGCATTTTGCTTTTCTAAACCTATGGGTTTAAGGGATTGAAAATCTAAGGGTAGAAGGAGGTTCTTGGACAAGGAATTGATCTCCACACTCTCTCACTCTCTCAAGTTTGCTACCATCTAAAAGAGAAGAAAGGATAAGAGGTTCTCTCTCTTGAGGGCATAAAGGAGGCTTCCTTTGCAAGAGAAGAAGGGAGGAAGGACAATGACAGTTGCTCATTTACTTCAAATACACAAACTCCCAAGCCCAGAGGTTGAGGTAAAGTTTTTGCTTATCCTTGGAGTTTGTTTATATTGTAGTTATTTTGTGGTTGTTTTGTGATTATTGCATATCTATACCACAACTCTACATGTGAATCCTTGGAATACCATTCCAAGAGATAAAACCCTTGATATTTCTCACTTATATTTGCCCATCTTAGAGGCCATTCTTAGTGTGTGATTTACTTGCTTATTTTCTTTCGTTAGAGGCACTTGCCTATACACTTAGTATATTTGGCTAGTTGAGAGCCACTCTCTACATTGGGACATAGCTTCCCGGACTTTACCATATTGGCATATTCGGCTATTGAGAGCCATTACATTGATAGGAACTTTGATCCCTAGGATTGGACGGATTGAATATTTGGCTACTTGAGAGCCACATGTCATTGGGAACATTGATTCCCATTGTTGGACTTAAACTTGCTATAATACGATTTTGAGAAACAATTTGATAGTATACTTGATCCCTTGTGTCAACGGTTGGAGACGTCATGCGACGACTTGTAAGTCCTTGGTATGGAGACAACCAAGGCCGTGCTTGCCGGAGCCACCGAGCCTGTAACCCTTGTGTTAACAGTCAGAAATGCCATGTGACGGATTGTAAGTCCCTGACTCGGAACAACCAAGGTCATGCTTGCTAGAGACACTAAGCACATAGTTTAAGGTTTTTTCATATACCTTGTACCTTTGAGTCAATGGTCGGAGATGCCGTGTGACGAGTTGTAAGTCTTTGGTTTGGAAACAACTAAGACCGTGCTTGCCGGAGACACCAAGTACGTTAAATTAGGTTTGCTCAGCCCTTTGTAATCATTGTGATTGATTAATAAATTGAGTAGTTGAAAGTGGACGTAGGCCCTAGTGTGGCCGAACCACTATAGATTCTTATGATGTGGTGTGTGATCTTTTGTGTGATTACCCCTTACATTTTCATACTTGCAATCATTAGCACTTGATAATCAACACATTAATTAAGTTGAATTAAAATTGAACACCTCTAATGAACTTAATTAAAATTAAAAAAGATGTAAAAGAATTAAAAATTTAATTATATCCTATTCACCCCCTTCTAGGATTATGCACATAGAATTTCAATTGGTATCAAAGCAAGGTTGCTCTTATAGGGCTTAACAACCTGAGTTAGACTCTAACCTTAAATGCTAGAAAGAATCTACAAAAAAAAAAAAAAAAATCCCTAGACACTAGAGAATCCTTATATGGCCAAGGAAGAGTCTAGTATGTTGGTCAATACACCTCCATTCTTCAATAGAAGTGATTATGGCTAATGAAAATCTTGAATGGAGACATTCCTAAATGCCTATAACCATAGGGTATAGGGACCGGTAGTGGATAGCTATAAGCTTTCTGACAAGCCCCGCAGTGAGTGGACCTCGACTGAGGGAGATGCTCACAAGTTCAATTACAAGGCATTAAATGACATTGCTAGTGGACTTGCTCCCAATGAGTGTAGACAGATATCCCTCCGAAAAACAGCCTAAGAAGCCTAGAACCTTCTTTCGATCACTCACGAAGGAACTAGTGCTATGAAGATGTCAAAACTCCAAATGTACACTTCATAATTTGAAGCACTAAGGATGGAGGGGGATGAGGAAATCTCTCAATTCCATGCTAAGCTCTCAAACCTCGTAAATTCAATGAGGAGCTTTAGTGAGGAATTAAGTGAGACAAGGTCATGAGAAAAGTACTTAGGTCTCTCCTCAAAAGGTTTAAACCTAAAGTAATGACCATTGAAGATATTAAAAACATAGAAACAATTAAGTTACAAGAACTAATTGGCTCCCTTCAAACCTATGAAGCCTCCATCAAGGAACCCAACAAGAAAAATGACATTGCCCTTAAGGTGGAAGAACCTTTGGGATCCAACGAGAAAACTGATGAAGAATTGGCCTTAGCGGTTAATAGGTTCAAGAAATTCTTCAGGAGAAATGTCAGAGATTTCTTAAAAAACAAATATGTTAGAAAAGCCTATCCTAAGTATAGGAAGGAGAATGATTTTTCCAGAGATCCTCTCATTTTCTATCAATGCAAATGGAGAGGTTATAATGCCGAGGACTGTGGCAATAAAAAGAACAAGAAGTACAAGCCAAAGGACAAAGCCATGGCTGCTACTTAGGATGATAATTCCTATGAATTGGAATAAGAAACCTAAAGTAGTGAGGAGGATGTATCACAGGAGATCAAGACCTTCATGGCTTATGGTTCTCCCTTGAATTCATTTGGTGGTTCAAATAACTCAAGTAGTGACAGTGACAGAGATGATGAAAAAGGTGATGATGACATTCAAAAAGCCTTTAACAACATCTTCCTCCAAAGTGTTGAGATGGAGAAAAAGAACATATAATTTATAAAAGAATGCAAGGAAATGATCCAAAAGATTAACTCTTTCGAAGAAACTATCTCATATCTTCAATAAGAGTCTCCCATGAAAAGTGCTAAGATTAAAGATCTTTCTAATGAAAACTCCTCCCTTCACAAAGTTAAAGAAGAAATGAATTTAAAGATAACACTTCTTGAAAACAAGCTTAGTGAAGCAAAAACTTTTCAATGTCTCAAAAAAGGCAATAGGAGAATTTAAAATAAGAAACTTCTTAAGGATAATGAGATATTATCCAAGAAACTCCTAGAACTCTAGGAGAAACTCAAGTTTCTAGAGAGTAGTAAGGTTGAGACAAACAATGATGGTTCTCTCATACTTGAACTAGAAAGTCAAGTAAATGCACTAAATGAAAGAAACAAGGCATTAACATCTCTAATGCTTAAATCACTAGGAAAACTTTAGAATACCTCAAGCAAATCAAGGAGCTTGAGGAGGACAAGAGGGAGTCATTATACATGATAGTTCAAGGAAATGATAAGTTGGAGAAGATGATCTCCGTGAGAAAGAATCATGGTGTCATGAGAGGACTAGGATTCAATTTCAATGCCAATAATATTTCCTCCTCACAAAAGACTAAGAATGTCTTTGTGAAAGCTAAGGGTAAAGCTATTACACGAGCCTCCCATAAGGACAAGGAGAAAGTGTCTACTCTAAGACCCTCACAAAGGTCCTATGGGGTTAAGAGGAAGGAAAACACATTCAAGGGTAAGGCACCCTTGAAATAAGGTGAATTGATTGGGAAACTAAAACCTCAACCTTATTCCTATGCCGAAGCGGCATGAAATAATTTTCAAACCAACAAGGTTTCTTCCTCTAGAGCATTTCACGAAAATGCACCTACTTCTAAAAATCCCAAAGGGCAAGCTAGAAGAACCCCTCAACCCTCTAGTACTATATCTTCTAGAAAGAAATACTTCCAATCCAATGATCCTAGAAGAACAAGATTCTCATCTCATGCTCAACCTTCTCGTATTAGACAATCATAAACACATACCTTAAGAATATCAATCTTTACATGCTACTATTGTGGTCTAGATGGACACATCAAAATTGATTATAAAAAGAGGATGAATGACATTAAATCCCAAAAACACGAAACTTTAAGAAAATTACCTAATGGGAAAAATGTCAACAAGAAGAACTATTTTCAAAATGTTGAAATTAGAAATCTTCAAAAGAAGAAGGATCTAGCCCAGTTTCAAAACATAAAAAAACAAAAATCTTAAGAAAGTATGGGTTAGGAATGATGTGCTAAAGTGTTTGGTCATCCATACGGCTCTAAAATCTGTGAGTACATCAAGGTGGTACCTTGATAGTGGGTGCTCAAGACACATGACCAGAGATAGGTTATTGTTTGTCAATATTGAGGAAACTCAAGGTGTGACTGTCACATTTGGTGACAGAAACATTGCCAAAATCATTGGCAAGGGAACCATAGAGGTCCTTAGTATTTCCACACTCACCAATGTCCTATTTGTGTAAAGCCTAAAGCACAACCTAATTAGCATAAGCTGAATATGTGATAAAGGCTATGGTGTACACTTTGTAAAAGACGGATGTGAGATTAAGGACAAGGGAAGTAATGAAATCTTTGTCAAAGGGTTAAGAACTAGTGATAATTGCTATGTCATAAAACCTAACAAGCATGAGTTGGATGCTTGTCTTATGTCTCAAAAAGATGAGACTAATCTTTGACATCAAAGGTTAGGTCATATCAATTTTAAAGACTTATCTAGGCTAATTTGAAATGAAATAGTCAAAGACTTGGCTAAGTTGTCCTACGTTGACAATCATATGTGCAAAGGGTGTCAAATGAGCAAACAAAATAGAATCACCCATGAAAAGACAAATCAAATAGGGACATCAAGGCCTCTTGAACTTCTCCATATAGACTTAGCTAGTTCAACTAGAACGGAAAGTTTAGGAGATAAAAGGTACTTCATGGTAGTGGTAGATGATTTCTCTCGATTTGCTTAGGTAACATCCCTAATAGAGAAATCCAAGGCTTTTGATGAATTCTTAAACATTTGCAAGAGAATTCAAGTTGAAAAGGACCTCTCCATCAAGTGCATTAGAAGTGACCATAGAAGGGAATTTAAGAACTACAAGTTCTCAAATTGGTGTGATGTGATGTAATTGGCTCCCATCAAGACGTTTTGAGCTAAAGTGGTGAGTATCGCATGTTGTGTCTCAAATTGTCTTTCATAGACCTAGAATTAACAAAACGACCTATGAAATCTAAAAAGGTAAGAAGCCTATTGTCAAATATTTCAAAGTATTTAACAGCTCATGCTACATCCTTAGGGACAGGGAACACCTAGGGAAGTTTGATAAGAAGAGCGATGAAGCTATCTTCTTAGGGTACTCTATAAACACTAGAGCTTATCGAGTGTTCAACAAGAGGACTCTCACAATAGAAGAGTCCATCAATGTAGTCATTGATAATCATGAGAGTAAAACAACACAAATAAAAATACATGTCGTATTCTCTAACAATGAGCTAGAGTTTTCTCCCCACATAGAGATAGAGAAATCCCAAAAGGATCAAAACGAAGTTTCATCACAATAAAGCTCCAAGGATGAAGATGTCCAACCTCATCATAAGGAGAAAAGGGTCACAAAAGTATAATCACCTAATGATATCCTTGGTGATCCAAAGGATGGAGTGAGAACAAGAAAGAAAATAGAAAATATCTTAAGCCATCTTTGTTTCACCTCTAAAATAGAGCCTAAAAAGGTAAAAGAGGCTCTAGATGATCCAGATTGGATCAATGCCATGCAAGAGGAGCTCAACCAATTCAAAAGGAATGATGTATGGTTTCTAACTGAGAAAACCTTTGATAAAAACTCCATTAGAACAAAATAGATATTAAAAAAAAAACATGACCAACATGGCATGGTAATGAGGAACAAGGTTAGACTTGTAGCTAAAGGATATGCCCAAATAGAGGGCATAAACTTTTGGGAGACGTTTACTCCTGTGGCCAGGCTAAAGTCTATCTTAGATAGATCACAGATTGATTCAACACATTTTTTTGCACTTTTATGATACCCGAGAGTGGCTGGATTGATCCAAATAAGTTGGATCAATCCAAATAGGCTTTCCTTAGCTTTTACCCCCTTGCACTTAAATGCTCATAATTTTCTCTATAAAACTCAGAATCGATCTCCATTTATTGGCTTGGAAACTAGACTTAAATATATTTTCATAAGTATATGACTTATCCCATAATTCACTCGAGATTAGTGTCAGTAGGACCGGGAAATTACCATAAAGCTATGTGTCTGTCAACATAGACACCTCGTGGTAAAATGGGTATAACTTCCTCTAGGAAACTCGTAATTATAAAATGTTTATTTTTTTTGGAAAGTAGACTCCTAGATATTTTCATCAAGTTATGACATGACCCCCAATTGTCTCAGGATTTATGTCAGTGGGTCCGTGAAGGTACCCCAAATGTGAAATTAGGATAACTTTCAAACTTGACCGGTTTGAGACCCAACTTAGGTCTTAAACTTCTAACTCCATTCAATGGGTTCCTAAACCACTCTATGGTCTATTTGAACATGTAAAAGGATAATTTTACCCTTAGGGGGATAAGATTATAATTTTACCCTTTAAGTGAAACATGAGGTGTTAGAGTATGAACCTGTCTATTAGGGGGTTTATCAAAGATCTCCAAAAATTTGAGAAAATGGGCTTAACCTTAGGGGATTTGGGTTCTTAGAGAGTTCTTAGAGAGTCACAAAGTGTCAAATACTGGTAGAAATGGTTTTGCTATGATTTGAGAGAAAATGGGGTAATCAAGGCATAATGGGTCTTTCAAAGGTCCTGGTATGAGTCTTCTTGAAAGGTCTAGGGTTTGCTAAGATGAGGCCACTGATTAAGTTTTTTATCTGTGATGAATTCTTGGGGGCCTACCGAGGTGTTGTTTCGATTGTTTGAAAAACTTTAATTTTTTATTAATTTTCATAAAAATATAGATCATGAACATTATTTCTCATATAATCATCATATGAAATACTAGGATTTAATCAATAAATATTAAGAAGAATACTTCAAAGGTTAAACCAGACACAAGACGATGATCCGATCAGGTCTCTAAAGTATCCACACTTGCTCTAAATTTTTTTGCACTTCTCTCACTTCCATAAAAGTTACAAGACCCTATCTGAACATGGATAGCTCTTTATATAGAGTATTTGAGAAACCAAAGTAACCCTATGGGTGTGGGATCCTTATGGGATTCTTATCCTTAGGATGTGGGGTCCTGTATCCTTAATTAAACTAAACTGTATTAAGGACACTTTATCTTTTATTAATTATAAACTAGCACACCACTAATTGAAATCATCTCTGTTACATATTGTAACTAAACTCCCAAAAATATAAAAATAACAATGAGGCCCTTCCTTACAGATATTTCATAAATATGTCTTTCACTTCACAATATTCCTTAATGACCTTTAGGATGATAAAATAATCACTGTCTAACCCCTATGGTCATTAGAACATTATCATTAGG
>JAOXJP010057672.1:3111-15778 GCA_025762735.1 Platanus orientalis | reverse complement strand
TGCTTACAAGGGTGAAAACATGTAAACTCAGTTTTTGTAAGTATTATTTATATGGAAAATAGTGCAAGGCCAGCTTCAAAATAGAACAACATATAAGCAAAGAAGTTTTGTAATACATACATTATGATGTGTGAGGACCCGTAAGTGTACTTTCTAAAGGTGGAGCTATTTATTTTGTGACATTTATTGATGATTTTTCCAGAAAGGTATAAGTCTATTTTATGAAGCAAAAATCTGAAGTTTTTACCAAATTCAAACAATGGAAAATCGAAGTTGAAAAACAAATAGGAAAATAAGTTAAATATCTCAGGATAGATAATGGGATGGAATATAAGGATAAAGAGTTCATCAAGTATTGTAAGGATTATGGTATCATATGACACTTTACTATACTAAGTGGGCTACAACAAAATGGTGTAGCAGAAAGGATGAACATGACACTTCTTGAAAATGCAAGGTGTATGAGGTTGCAAGCAGGTTTGCCAAAAACTTTTTAGGCTGAAGCAGTTGACATGACATGTTTTATTGTCAACAAATCACCATAAAATGCTATTGACTTCAAAATCCCAGAAGAGGTTTGGACAGGTAAAACAGTTGATTATTCTATTTTTTAAATATTTGGTTGTCCATCCTATGTTCATGTGCAGGAGCAACAATGGTCTAAATTGGATCCAAAGTTAAGAAAATGCATATTCATTGGATATGAAAAAGGGGTGAAAGGTTATAAATTTTGGAATCCAGTTGCACAAAAGAAAGTCATCAGGAGGGATGTTGTGTTTGATGAAGAGTCTATGGTGAAAGGAAATAGGGATGAAGGAAATCAGATGGTAGATTCTTATGTTAGTGAAAATTCAGTTTAGGTGGAGCTAGATGATACAACGTGGCCAAGAAGGGAAGAGAATATGGTAAAATATTCTTAATGGGAGTTTTCTAGCATGATGGTACAATAGCAGGAACAACAACAAGGTCTTGCTACAAGCAGGGACAAAAGAACTTATAAGGTGCTAGTCATGTATGGTTTTGAGGATATGGTAGCATTTACATTAGTTGTTGGTAGTGGTGATCCATATTGTTTCCAAGATGCTATTAGTTGCAGAGATAATAAAAATTGGATGACTGTAATGATGGAGGAAATAGAGTCATTTCACAGGAACAATACTTGAGATGATTGAAAGACCAAAAGGTAGAAAGGTGATTGGCTGCAAATGGGTGTACAAAAAAAATGAAGCAATATCAGAGAAAGAAGGGAAAAAACTTAAGGCTCTGTTAGTGGCAAAGGAGTGTGGACAGGAAGAGAGAGTTCATTACAATGAGATATTCTCTTCAGTAGTAAAACATACCTTAATTAGTGTAATGCTCCACTTGGTACTAAAATGGTAAAATTATAATTTTACCCCTATAAGGATAAAATTATCCTTTAACAAGTTCAAATATATCATAGAGTGGTTTAGGAACTCATTGGACCAAGTTAGAAGTGCAAGACCCAAGTTAGGCCTCAAACGTGTCAAATTTGAAAGTTATCCTGATGACGTATTTAAAGTAACTATCTGGGCCCACAAAACCCAATACAGAAATAATTAGGCATTGAGACATATCTTTTTAGAAAGGTATTTGAGTTTAGTTTCTAATCCAACAAACGGTTTACAAAAAAGAGTTTTTTAGATAAAGTTATGCCCGTTTTACTACAAGGTGTCAACGTTGAAAATTCAGCATTTGTGACCCAGGGCATGACCAGTCACGCACAAGGGGCACACCTCTTGGGTAATGCTTGTGATCGATCACAAACCCCATGATTGCTCACAAACAGTGTCAGGGCACAAAATCCATGATTGATCACAAAGTTCATGATCGATCATGACCCATGATTGATCACAAACCTCATGATCAATTACGTCATGTCCAGAAAATGCCAAAAATCCTAAAAATTATTATTTTTGCCACTTTTATGACTTGACTTACTCTTATTTGACCCCCACACGAGTGAGATCTCGTCTATGATGACTTAAAACCCTATTTACACTTCATTTAGGTCATTTAGACCCATTTATAACAAAAAGAGAAGGGATTTGAGAGTTTTGGAGAAAAGATTGGAGTTCTTCCCCAATTAGGTAAGTTTCACTTCCAACCATGGAAATCCTTATAGATTAGCTTGTTCTTCTCCTAGAGCTTTGTAGTTTCATTCTTCTAATGTTAGAACTATGCCTATTTTACTGAGCAAGTTGAGAATAGAGGTTGAAGTGAAGGTTTCTTGGTTGGAGACCTTGGATTTGAGACTTTGTAAGTAAATCTTGCACACTATGAATGATGTAAAGTTTTTCCCTCTTTGATCCTTTTAGACCTCTGTGTTTTGGTTATGGAAACCCTTTTGAAATCTCTGATTTGTTTGAAAATCTTGATCTAACTCTTTGAATTTTGGATTTGGGCTTCTTTAGTAAGTTAATCTTTCTTATCATGGGTTGATGATGTAGATTCTCTTTGAATTTTTTGATTTTTGGTGGAAACTCTTTGGAATCTCTGAAAATGTGTGAAAACCTATACTCTAATCCATTGAACCTTTTGATTATTTGGATCTAAACCTCTCTAGGAAGTATATCTTGATTATTATGGGTGATTTGAGATGACTTCCACTTTTGTTTTCAGATTATGTGATGCTATCCAAGTAGTTTTCTGAGATTGTTGGGATTATTTGAATTCAATCCTTTGAAACATGTTAGATCTGTGATTTTTCAGCTTGTTTAATAAGTTTTCATGCCTTAATGCTTAAAACAATTATTTTCTCACCGGAACCTTTGAAAATGTTGTAGATCTATGCTTTAGACTATTGATTCTTGTTTCCTCTTTAGATCTACACCTATTTTGCGAAATATTATTGACCTTAGACATTATGTGAACTGATTTCTTTCATTGAATCCTTTAGAACATGTGAAATATGAATTTTCCTTATGTGAAACTTTGAAAATTTGGGTGAAGTTGTGAATCCTTTGAGACCTATTCTATTTATGATCAATTTAAAAGAAAATATTGTCCTACCTTTTGTTTGGGATACTAGAAGTGATATTGGTTGATCTATATGATTTAATTCATTGGAATACATGTGAATTTTTTGTGAAAATATATTGAACTTATTGATTCTATTGAACTTTATGCCTCATATGTGATTATGTGAATCATGTGAACTTTCGAAATCCTATTACATGATTGAATCATTAACGCTATGTGAAACCTTAGTGAATCATTGTGGCTCCAAACTTATGAATATCGAATTATACACTAACATTGAATCAAAGTAAACCATGTGCTTACGAAATGATTGATATATGGAAATGTGATGCTTATTATTGCTTCACACACTGGAAATATTTTGATAATTGAAACTATGTGTACTTTTGAACCTATCGATGTGAACTATTTTGGACTTTGAAACTTTGACTATTTGGGCCCTATCATTGAGCTAAGTGTGACCTTTGGACTCTGAACTTCTAGGCCTAGTCACAGGGCTAAATGTGGCTGTTAATGATCTGGGCCTTAGCACCGGGTTAAGTGTGTCTACTAACTCTTTGGGCCTTGTCACAAAGTAAAATGTGTCCGTTAACGATTTGGGCCTTGACACCGGATTAAGTGCGTTCTATTGATATGTGGGCCTTGACATCGGGCTAAGGGTGTCCCTTTTTGACCTTTGAATATTGAACTTTAGAACCCTTTGAATATGGAACCTTGTGGACTCCAAACACTTCGAACACCGAACTCAGAACACTTTGAATCTTTGAACTCCTAATATTGAACATTTGACCATTGTGGACCATGTGGATTCTGGATACTTTGAACATCAAAATCTGAACACTCCGAAATCATAGAACATTGGATCTCTTGAGACTAACATATGCCATTAAATTTGTGAGCTTTGATATTTGCATTTAATTAGTATTCGAACTTCGATCTTTATATTGAACCATTAGCTTCTGTCTGACATGTGACTATTGACACTTTGGTACTAGTATAATTGTGATTATTACTTTGATATCTATTTAGCTTCGTATTGACCTTTGGATATGCTAGTATTCATATTTATTCTTTGCTTCAAATTATTTATAGTTTGCTAGATTTCTTACAAGTTCGGACTAACCCAGCCGTTTATTTTTCAAATTGATCATTGATGCAGGTCCCTCATTCGAGAGACTTGATTTGACAGGCTCTATTTTTCTATTTTTATGTTATTTGTTCCGAGCATGTTATTGGACCTCTATACTGGGCCACATTTTGGATTATTAGATATTCACTTCCCTCTTGTTTTTTTAGGGTGAGAGGGCACCCCAGTGATGTAGTTATTCGACATCTTTACTATATTCACTACCATGGAGGTTGTAGTGATATTTACATTTTGAGATATTGAGGTGATACTACTGTGACATTATGGTTTGGATTACGCTTCTACAAACTATCGTTCCAAATATGTGTGGTTATTGGATATTGACTATACTTCAGTAATCTTTTGAAATATGACTATTGAAGTAAATGGACTCATATGATCCTAAGATAAGATTGAATTGTGAACTGGTGGACACTATTTAGACTACATTGGACTTGTTCACCCGCCCATGGTTTGGGCCATATTGACATGTGACCATCGGATATTGGATTTACGAACAATAACGAATCCGAATCCAAAGTGACACGAATCTACATCCAAGTCTGGGTTCAGGGGCATTACAATTAGGGTGATGTTAGCCATGGTTGCTTTATTTGATTTAGAGTTAGAGCAACTAGATGTGAAGATGGCATTCTTTCATGGTGAATTGGAGGAACAAATTTATATGGAGAAACCAGAGGGGTTCAAAGCTGGTTTCAAAGAGAAAGGAAAAGAGGAGTTTGTTTGTAAGCTAAACAGATCACTTTATGGGCTTAAGCAATCTCCAAGACAATGGTACAAACACTTTGATTCCTTCGTGGTGCGGATTGGTTACATAAAGAGTCAATATGACAGTTGCGTTTACTACAGAGTTTTTGAGGATGGTTTGTTTATTTTAGTGATGTTGTATGTTGATGACATGTTGATTGTTGCAAAGAACAAGCATGAGGTTGATTCATTGAAGTCCAAGTTGAATAATGAATTTGACATGAAGGATCTAGGTGCTACTAAAAAGATCCTTGGTATGGAAATCCAGAGGGACAGGAAGGTCGAAAAGCTTTGGTATCTCAAAAGCGATATGTGGAAAATGTGCTAGATGTTTAATATGCAAAACTCTAAACCAGTAAGTACTCCTTTAGGAAATCACTTCAAGTTATTTGTAATTTTTGTCCTACTATAGATAAGGAAGTGGAAGATATGTTCTAAGTGCAGTATACTAGTGTTGCGGGAAGTCTTATGTATGCAATGGTTTGCAGTAGACCGGATCTCTCACATGCGATTAGGTTGGTGAGTAAGTACATGAAAAATCTAGGTAGAGAGCATTGGAATGTTGTAAAGTGGATTCTAAGGTACTTAAAAGGTATGATGGATTTTGACATTTTATTTGAACAATATAAAGGAACATACAGGTTGTGGGATATGTTGATGCTGATTTTGCAGGTGACTTGGACAAGAGGAGGTCTACAACAAGGTATCTATTTACTCTTGCAAGTAGGTCTATTAGTTGGAAAACAATGTTATAGCCAACAATTGTCTTATTTACAACTGAGGCAGAATATATGGCAGCCGTTGAGGGTGTCAAGGAGGCTTTGTGGGTGACAGGTTTAGTCACAGAACTTGGGTTGAAGTAAAAAAGGTTGGTGCTGTATTGTGATAGTATGAGTGTCATTCACTTGGTAAAAAACTAGGTTTATCATTCCAGAATCAAACACATTAATGTGAGGTATCATTGGATACGAGATTTAATTGAAGGCGAAAAGATAAATTTGATGAAGGTTCACACCAAGAACAATGCAGCTGACATGATGACAAATCCGGTTATTATGGAGATGTTCAAACATTGCTTGGACTTAACCAATCTAATTTGTTGCTGAAGATTGGTGGAACCACTCTTACCAATTGGGGTGGGGCACCTCAGGCAAAGGAGGTGCAGAGCTACATCATATATTGGTGTGGTACTAAGGAGCTGTGTCACACTATGATACATGACAAAGGTAACTATAAATGATCTTTTAAGGGGCTAAAAATAAAGCCAATGTGGAGATTTGTCGGTTTGTCTTTACTTTCAGTAGTGCCGTTAGATCTTAAAAGATCTAATGTTTAGGACTTTGGTTTTAAAAGGAACTCCTCATAAAGGAGTTATGGTTGAAGATGACATAACAAGGCGAAAATCCTAATTTTTTAATTAGGGAAAAAACATAGAGGAAATAACCGTATGAAAACAAGGTGGGTTTCTTCTTCTTAGGTTTCTTCTATCCAGGGTTTTGAGAGGGTGAGAGAGAGAAAGAGTATACAAGGGTTTTTGTGTAGGTTTTCAGGTTTGAAATTACACACTTCTTGTACAAATTTCACATTACATAGTGAAAAAGATTGTTTCTCTCCCATGGATGTAAGCATATCGCCGAACCACGTAAATCTTTGTGTCTTCTATTTTTTTGTGTTTTGATATTTTATAGTTATTTTCTTGTTAATTCATACTGAAATATTGCTTTGAATCACAATAGAATTAAAAATAAAATCCCACAAGAAAAAGAAAAGAAATGAATCATGAGAAAAACATGAAAAAACCAACTTTTCTGGCAACCAGACAGCTTAAAAATGAATTTCAAGAAAATTTTGTCATGAGAAAACCTTTTCAAGGCAATAGGACAAGGCTTAATATAAAAGTTTGTATTCTATAGCATTCATAGATGAGCTTTGCATCATTAGCATTATAGCTTATGTTCCATAACAATAGGCTTTTGCTTCGTAAACAAAGATCAAATGTTTAAACTTTTATAATCCATGCTTCTACATTGAAACTAGAGCTATAAAAGTTAAGATTGAGTATGAAAGGCTAAAACCAATAAAGCAATCAAAGAAAGATGATTTGAATTCCAAAAATTGAAGAAATTAAAATTTCATGTGAAAATCAGACTAAGTTGATTTATAATAAGGCTGAGTCCTTGTAGGAACAAATCATAATTGTTAGTAGAAGCACCATTCTATGCAACAATGCAAATGGAATATTACAAGCAAAATTCACAAATTTATTTTTGTAAAAAATGCATGAAACATTCAAAGTTATATTAAAAACACACATTTTTTAAAAATTTATATAATACACAAACAAATAAAGTTCCTAAAGTATAAGTTAAAAAATATGGAAGTTTTTATATAGTATATACTTTATTATAAATATAAAGATTATTATATTTATATATACGCTTAGTTTCAATACATTACACATATTTGTATAAAAAAACTATAATACTAAAGCTTTAATGTACAGTGTATTAAAAATGAAAGAGTCCTTAAAAGTAATTTTTTTTTTTTTTTACAATTTTGTATTTTAACAAAATTTTTGACTGAGACATTAATTACAAAAATACAATAATAGCTAACCTCTTCTCGTATGGTACATTTGACAAATGACAAATTTACAGGTGTAAAAAATGTACAACAGGTCAGAATTCACTATAGGGTGGGCCACATATATTCTTATCACAAACGTTTTGAAGAATTCCTCCATCCGAAAGGAATAAAGTAAATCGAATGGTTGAGATCATTAGATTATATCACAAGAGGGGGACCCATTAATTAAGCCCTGTTTGGGTACTCACACTAGATTAACACTATCAAATCCCTTAAACAAGCAAGGATACATCGGTCATTTTATGACCAATCTATCTGTCGGTATAAACAGGAATGAAGGGTATTTTAGTCCATCAAGACAAAGGACACTCATGTAAATTCAAGTAACCAATTGAGATATTTTACTCTACCCACCAATATATGTCCTAATTTTTACTAATTTCCCCCTATTTTAATTTCTCTATCAATTAAGGTGCAGGAGAAAGGGACAAAAAAGTGTTATAAGCTTTAGCGGCAGGGGGTCACATGAGACAGCGATGTCCCCATGTGATCTGCCAGCTTCTCCACCTTCTTAACCCCTAGTTAATTTTTAACTACACCCTTGAGTTATATCTGTTCCTCATTGCTTAGTGTACAGGTTAAGCATCTCTCTCTCACTCAATCAGTTTCTTTGAAGTAGACAAATCGGTTACTTACCAACAATTTCTTTCCAATAAACAAATCAGAATCTAATCAAAAGCTTTCAATGCTATCATCAAATGAAGAAAGTGGTCATTGGTTCCCATTTACAGGTTGTATAAAAATCAATGTTGATGGAGCTGCAGGTAACATTTGAGACTACATTGATTAATTTTCGGGGTGTAAAACATCATCTTCTTCTTCTTCTTCTTCTTCATGCTTGTTTGGCAGAAGCATGGGCTTTCTATCTAGGACTGAAAATCCCACATTGCTTTACATTTTGGCTTATAATCCTGGAAGTTAATTGTCTCCCAATTATTGAGCTTCTCAATAATATGGGTGACCCTCCATGATGTATCAAAGCAATCATTTATGATTGCCGTGAGCAATCGGGATGGACAATTTAAGGATTTGGGACCGAGGCATTTAGACTCTTGGGATCGAAACTCAACTTCCCAACAAGTTTGCATCCGCAGCACAAAAGGGCAGACTGAAAGAATGAACGCTCTGCTGGAGGAGTATCTACGGCACTTTGTCAGTGTCAATCAAAAGAATTGGGTCTAACTCCTAGATGTAGGAGTGCTTTAAACAATATCGGAATTTTCTTTCTATCGCAAACGAATAATAAAGCTGCTCATGCTTTGGCAAAATTCACGGTTGAAGAGAGCATCTCAAGAGTCTCAAATAGTTGCGAGATATCTGAATGTTTATCTTCCATTATCAACATGGAACTTTGTTATCTGATGGACCAACCCCCACACCATTAAAAAAAGAAAGAAAGAAAGAAAGAAAGGTAAATAATTTGTTTAATTAAAAAAAAAAAAATCACATTATTGGGACATTAAGAGGTAAATAAATTGTCCATCTGAGCTGGAGTACTACACCAAAATTAGATTAACATAAACAATGTTCATTTATTTAATCATGGTAGGTAGCAGTGTTGATTAACCTCACTCCCTCACTTTGGGTAGTGCATCTATGAACTATTATAGTGTAATAGAATAGAAAACCTCGTAGATAAAAATAAGAATGATGGGAAGATCACTAGGGTCCAAGGCCTTTATTCAACCAAGAAGCTAGTATTTGAAAACACTGGACCGTCTGAATCGGAACTGAACCCGTAGACGGTTTGTGGTAATCCCAATGTCCCATGCTCCGAGATATATATACATATATATCAAAATTGGTTTGAACTGGCCCAAAAGGTAATTTCACATGCTCCACTTGGATCACCTTGTTGATCTGTTTGGAATGGCCGGTTCACTCAGTTTCTAAGCACTCGGGGTCCTCTTACTGTATTTACAGTGCAACACGTGGCCAGTGGTTTTCCACTTTTTTTTTGTCTATGTGTTGCACTGTAGATACATACAGTGCGTTAAGGGTATACTTTGACGGCAGTAGAGGATCATGACAATGGTGTGTTGAATTCCATTTCAAGCTTTAAAACAACGAAAACAACCGATAAACTGTGGTGGTTCTCAGGGTGCCGTCACATGAGGTGTTGTTAAAACATCCTGCAAAAAGTAGATTGAAATCACTTAACACTCATACCCAATCTTGTATTGGCCTGATACCTTCTATAACACCAACTCAATAATTAAAAGCAACATATTATTTGAGGTTGCATTTTTTTTTTTTTTTTTTTATGGGTAAGGATTTGAGGTCACATTCATAAGATCAGATTCTTTTTCTTTTTATTATTTTTATTAAAATATTATAAAATAATAATTTATTGCCAGTTGATTTGAGGAAATAAAGGTAAATAATGTTTAACATTTTATTATAATCGCAGCCAAAACAATTAATAGAACTGTCTCAACTCATAATCCATACAATAACATGACAAGTAATAGTGAGGAGACCATCCTTCTATGTGATATACCTTTTTTCTTTGTCTCTCTTTCTCTGTTTGGAATCGAGGCAACCTAAAAATGACCCTAACGTAGCCATAGAAGAGGACAAATGTCCTGTCCAGGATTTGGTGTCCAGGACACGAGGGGACATTATATAGAATAAAATACGCAGAACTTTGAAATCAACAAAATCCCACCCATTTTATTCCATGTGGAAGTCCCTGGTGTCCTGGATACCATCTTGGACACAACATTATTTTGGGCCATAGATTTGCTCTGATTCCTCTTACAAGCTGGAGCAAGTTCTGACAAACTTGCTAACCCACCAAGTTTTTGGAGTAACTCAAGGGCAATACTAGATTCTCTCTCTCTCTCTCTCTCTCTCTCTCCTTAATTTTTTTTTTCTTTCTCTAGGGTGAATTAAATAAAGGACAAAGGCTGCCAGCTTTCTCACATGAAATCCACAAGTTATAGTTTTGTCACTTTCTGCTTTCATATCTTGTATCACCCCATCTCTCATGCAAACCCTATCTTATTTGAAGGATGACCATGTGACTTTCTTTAATGAAAAATCTAAATCTAAGATTGCACTATATTAATAGTACCTATTGGACTCATTCATATATTCAATTTCAATGATAAAGGAAAGGAAATTGTCTCACTAGAATGGGTTCTACTCAAAGATGGAAAAAGTCTCATGGAAACCCATCATCATCAATGGTATTATTCACATGATGTTGCTATAGTTCATTGATCCAAACCATTCAAACAGTGAGCACAGGGTTAATAAATTGGTGGGCCATCTAAAGGGGTTGGGTCTAATAACGATGATGGGCAAGCCCATTAATGACCGCTAAAATGATTCAATATCTACTGTGGACTATACGTTGCCACAGTCCACAATCGGTTGGACCAGTCGACAGGCCACTTGGTACCCCTAGCGGGTTGATTCCCCTAGTAACCAATGATATATTATGAAATGGGAAACAATTGATTTGGATGGGCTTACTAAACCCTGATAAAGTATATCTTATTTTCATGGCCAAATTTTTTATTGAGAAGTTAATTTCAATGTTTTTACATTTAAGCTCAGCAAAATAACATTTTTCTTTAACAAATTAAGGGAAAACAGGATCAATCATGCGATGAGAGAGATTGGAGAGAGACAAAGTAAAGTAAAAGAACAAAGCAAGACATGATAATTTTAATCAACCAAAATGCATAATTTGTAATTTCAGTAGGGCTATCAATCGGGCTGACCTGAACTGGGCCGAGGTCCGCCCAAACTCAGCCTGAAATGTTTTACTCGTGCCTGAACTCAGCCCGAATGAAACTCTGGGCTTAAAAATTGGGCCCAAGTTTAACTCATTTTAAAACAATAGGCTTCGGGCCGAGTTCGGGCTATCCGAATAAAACTCTTTTCTTAATTTTTATGTTGCTTTTAGGCCTATAATTTCCCCTAATTGCATGTTATATGAATTTTTTTGAACAGTTGACACTTGAACTATTTGATGATAGTAAATTTGTTAAAAATATATGGATCCAAAAAGAATAAAAAATATATATAGACCTAAAATCAACATATAAATAAAATTATTATTTGCTAATTAGTTCAGACCAGGCTGAGCCTAGGGCTGAAATTGAGTCTACCCAAACTTGGCCTAAATAAAACTTTGGACCTAAACTTAGTCCAACTCAAAATTAGGTTGGCCCATCCCGATTATTTTTTGGGCCAGATGTGTTGGGCTTCAGGCCAGCCCGACACAATTGACGGCCTTAAATTTCAGTAGATGTAAAGTTGAGGCTTGAGGATAATTCGTCAAACTAAACTAAATTAAGGGTCTATTCATGTTTTAACATCAGGGCTATAGATGTAAAGAAGCCTCATAATTGGGGGGGGGGGTTTTAAGAACAAAAAACACATCGGGTTTGTATGCTAAAGCACTAAACTATGGAGGTACAGCCCAAGCTTGTGTATGTAGAGAAAGCATGTGATAGGATGCCTCGAGAGATCATTTTATCATTTGGGGGTGTGGTTTGCAAAAGAAATAAGTCTCACCTAGATATACTCACTTAGTCAAAGACAAGTATGATAGAGTATTCTAGCACAAAAAAAAAAAAAAAAAAAAGTAATAATAAAGTAGCATCCAATTGAAGAGATTAGAAAGGGGACAAAAAACAAGTTGGAATTAAAGAAAAATGTTTAATTACCAAGAAAAAGTTAAGGATAAATGTTATATAATCAAAAGGTCTTAAGATAAGCTAGATCAAAACAGTATATTTTGACCGTAATTTTAATAAAAATAAAGTAGGAAAGAGGGATTAATTTAGATTAATGATCAAGAGATATCTAGAACAACTATTTCTATGTATCTTGGTTCAATTGTCAATAAGAGGAGATATTAAGGATGTGTGTATCCGGAAAACTAAAGTGTAGCAATGTTATTTAAGCTAATAGGATTAGGAAAAGTCAACCATAGAACAAATACAATGATGAGAAATGACACTAAAGTGAGATCTGATCAGCTCAAGCTGCTTAAGCGTACTGCATGAACAAAAACATGGGCTTTTTTTTTTTTGTTGTTTAGTCTTTTGAGTCTTTTGTGATTTTTTTTTTTGGTTCATGCAGTACGCTTATGTGCTTGAGCTGCTTATT
>JAOXJP010057661.1:0-15778 GCA_025762735.1 Platanus orientalis | reverse complement strand
CTGAGTTCGGGTTAAGGTCGGACTCATTATCTTTTGGGCTAGTCTTGGATTGACACCACTACTCTCTTTCTTCTTTCTAAAAGCTCTTTTCATATTATTGTGTGGTGAGTGTTTCTTTATTTCATGCTTTAATTTTGATACATAGGTTTCCTTCTTGTATTGTTCGTTCGATGGCATTCTCCCTGAGCTACATAGTAGCCCGCTGGTTCCAAGGTAAGAGTAGAGATTCAGGATATATGAATAATTATGGTGTTAATTTTCTTGTTTATGATTCTATTTGTAATTATATTTCTTAGCATGTATTAATTGGCATGCTATGTCCAGGTTTCAATTTCCAAATCCTCTATTTTTAAACTAAATGTGAAGGTTGATGTTAATTAAGGCATATAATGCAAATTGGGCTGACCATAGGTGGTTTTAGATTTCAGTTAGAAATGGCCTGTTGGTACGAATTTATCAATTCTTTGTAGGCAAGGGATTGGTTAAAAGTTTTGACTATGAGATGTCAATGAGAAGCCTTTTTGTCAAATTGATATTCTGATCAGAATTCTTTGTTTTGTGAAGGTTAAACTGCTGCTATTTCTTCAACTTGGGCTTGAGTAATTAATAATATGGACTGTGAGATCTGTGTGCTGACATGCATATTTAAAGGAAAGTTATTGGTTAGTCCAGTTTGGTGTACTTAATTTAATTATGTTGGGGAGTAGATGGTTAGATGTAATCGTTTGTAGGATTTCACTGTTTGCAATTGGTTGTAAGGGTCTAATAGTCGTTCAAAATGTGTGTTTTATAGTGTAGTTTCTTTCATCTTTCATTGACAATTAGAAATAATCTCTTTTTCATTCTTTCTTTTTCATTCATTTTCATATTTCTTTTCTTTTCCTTTCATATGTTATCAACTCCATCAATTTTCATATAATTGTCTCTTAACAAAGTGCCGTTTTCTGGTTGTCTGCGGGATCCTCCATGCCTTCAGCATATGTTCTGGCTGTGTGATGTACACCATGGGCCTTATGTTTAGTTTAGGACCGGGATCTGCCCAAGAATGACCAGTCTTGTGGTGGTACCGAAGGCATGGACTCTGCGAACATCCTGCACCCATAGAGCAATGCTATATCAGACTACTTGTCTCCCTGTAGTTGGATCTCCCAAGTTTTAGGAATTCTTTGAATTCCGCTTGAGCATCCAAATCTGAGTCAATACTAACAAAAACATGTCTGAACAAGGTTAGAGTGCCATGCCGAGTACAATGATGATCAGAACCGAATAACCCCCTTTTGTCAAACCCAGTTGAAATGCCAGTCAGGAAGGTTCTCGGAAGGTTAGGAAGGACAGTAAGCTCATTCCTTCCCTTTGCTTTCAATTTGTGTTGTGCCACTCTGAATCATAGAACTACAATGAAATATACGATCTACCAACATCTATTGAATTTGAAAGATTCAAACTACCATCTATTGAATTTGAAAAAGAGCAAGAAGAAATGGTTCGATCCTCTTATTTCTCGAAGCAGACCGACTACTTCAATAGTACTCATCCATAAACCGGTCACAGGTACATTCAACATAAAGAATGGAAAAAGCAACCCCAAAGATTGGGGACTCTATTTCCATTTTTTCAAAAGAAAATCAAAGATTCTTCCTGTTCCTATATAATTTTCACCTAACAAATGTATACAAGATCAAAGATGTTAAAAAAGTGTTCAATTCAAAAAATGGTGTGATGCTTTTAACCTGTATATGCCACATGTCAGCTTGTATTGTGCGTGTCATTCAGCGGCAAAACAGGCTATCGGTACAGAGGATCACGTTGGCTGCTTAAAAAGAAACTTCCTAATTGATTGATCCGATTTTCCAAACTTCCCTATATATTCTGCAAAATGACCATTCCTTTTTTATGCTGAAATGATGTGAATATTTTGAATTTACTAAGGCCCTGTTTGGATATGTGGGATGTATGGCAAAGCAAAAGGAAAGAAAGCCGTCATTCGAAATGAAAAGAATAGAAGAAAAAAATCCCACATCACGATTGGTTGCCATAATAATAATAAAAGAAGAAGAAGAAGAAGAAATGAAGGGAAAATAGTCAACCATCTGGTACGAAGGCAAACCTAACCATTAGAAAATTTTAATGGTCATATAACCATGTGATGTGCAAATTGGTTTAAAAATAGTATGTGATATTAAAAGAGCCTAAGTGCCAGTGAATCGATACGCAGCGCTGTACCCGGAAACCTTTAACTTTGTAATGAGAAAAGATCCTTCTTAACCTAACAAAAGAAAAAAAAAAAACCCAACCTGAGACAAAAGCTATTTATAATTACAAAATATACACCAAACCAACACGATCGTAGCTCATGAAAATGTCACAAACTTAATACAAGTTTAAATGGACCACATAATTTGTATCCTAATTGCGTTCAACCACTGTGATCTATGAACCCCGCATTGCTGAATAAGATACAATAACCTAGATAAAGTCCCAGTACAGCTTCTGAAGGCATCATCAAAACAACCTGCATAACAAATAAAAAGTATCCACAAATAAGGTCAGTACCTTCTTACCTTCACAAGAAAAAAAGAAAAAAAACAGAGAAGGTAAGTGCCTGCTTTGAACGCGGCATGGAAATCCTTACAAATTACTATTGGATGTAATGCATTGTCAATTCAATTATATTGAAGAGCAAACACATCTTTAACATGTATCTCTTAATCCCCATCAACAGCACCTACGAAAAAAAAAGAGTTGAAAACCTTACATGTAGAGTGACTACACCTTGTTAGATTATGGAAAGAAAAATTGTCCACGATTTGCTCTATACAATTCTCGAAAATGTATGAATACGATTTGCTCCATGATTTGATTCATTCAAATGCAGACAAAACTTATTCAATTTCAAATACACATTCCCTACTAAGAGGTTCTTCATTTTCTGTTGTAATCCTATCAGGGAAAATATTGTCTTCATGTAATCATACCATTTGTGTAATCTCCATGTAATCATACCATTTGTAACTCATACAAAAGTAATATAAATACAACAACAATCCACCCCATTGGGTACGTTGGGTTTTCCCCAAATCTCTTAAGTTTAAATGGTATGAGAACATAAGATAGATACCACTATGTGTGCCGTGATCCTGTTCCTCCCTCTCTCTCTCTCTCTCTCTCTCTCTCTCTCTCTCTCTCTCTCTTCACTTTCTATTCTCACCATCAAAGGCTGCCTCCACCACCTCTAAAATTTCAACACCTACCCCTGTTGCCACCTACCTATGCTTTTCACAACATTACGCATCTTGTGTCCATCAAACTTGATTGGTCCAACTATTTGCTCTAGAAAAGCCAATTACTTCCTATTCTCCATAGTCAAGGTCTACTAAAATATGCTGATGGATCATGTGTTATACCACCACAATTTTTCCCACAAGACCCTGACAGTGGCACCTTTGGATCAGAGTTGAATCTTGAATTTGTCGCTTGGTCCTGAGTAGATAAAATGCTACTAAGTTGACTAAATGCCACGCTTACTGATCCCGCCCTTGCCCAAGTTGTTGGGTTGTCATTTTCTCAATCTGTTTGGCTCGCCCTGGAATCTGCATTCTTTGCCTCCTTAAACACTCACATTCTTTACCTTTGTTTTCAACTCTAGAACATTCGCAAAGGCTCCTTATCAATTATTAGTTATTTTCAAAAGATCAAAGATATTAATGATGCCTTGGCTTCTGTCTAACAACTTGTACCTGGTGCTAATCTTGTTCTTTATGCTCTCTCTAGTCTTAGGTCTGATTATAAAATATTTTGTATGGCTATATTGGTCCATGCCACACCAGTAACTTTTCTTGAACTTTACTCTCTTACTTAGCCATTACTTACATACTAAACACAACACTCTGACCTCTGCAACCACGATCACTAATATTGCTTTTCTGGCTACCTCTTCCCATGGTTGAAGTTATGGTTAAGGCTGTAGTCGCAACACTTGGAGCCGAAATGGTAGCTGTGGGCATGCTAGATCTTATAACTACTCTCCTTCTCTCACAAATAATACTCATTCCGGCATCCTTGGTTCTGGTCCTTTTCCGCGTGACCACCCTCCTCAAATTTTCCAAATTTGTGGCAAACGAGGACACTTAACTCTTCACTGCTATAATCGCTTTGATTAAGCCTATCAACCTGATGATTTGTCTTCTACCTTTGTTGCAATGAACATCTTCTCAACTAACCAACAATGGTTTCCTGACACAGGTACAACTAACCATATGACTGTAGATTATTTTCTCCTGGAAATCGAACTAATTATCAAGGTAATGACACAATTTGCATTGTGAATGGTAATCACCTCCCAATATCTCATATTGGTAACACCACTTTACACATATCTTCGTATTCTATTCCATTACATGAAGTTCTTTGAGTTCCTACGATTACAAAGAACTTAGTATGTGTTTCTCAACTTACACGAGATTTGGATTGCTCATTTACTTTCACTTCTACTGGTTTTGTTATCAATGATTACAAATCAAAGAAACTTCTACACACAGGCCCGATTACCCCATCACTACTAGTATCAATTAAGAATTGTATCTTAACCTCATGAAGCTCTTATTAGTTATCATGTGAGTAGCGATGTATGGCATATGCGACCAAGGTACCCTCATGTGTAAGTCTTATAATGACTTATTTCCAATAAAAGTATCATTGTTGATGGCTCTCTTAGAAATAAAACCACATACCCCAATTGTTTAGTAGGAATAATGTCTCAATTTCCTTTTGGTTTGTCAACTCATAATTTCACTAAACCTTAGTAATTATTTTTTTTTTCCAGATTTAGGGTCCTTGCTCCGGTCATTTCCCATGATGGTTATCGTGACTATGTGCTTTTAATTGATGGATTCTCAAGATTCACTTGGTTATATATTCTTTGTCACAAAAGTGAAGCCTTTGAATGCTTCAAACATTTTAAAATCCTAGTTGAAATGCCCTCACATCAAAGATTAAGTCTTTTAAGGGTGATGGAGGAGAGTTTACAAGCAAAATTTTTGTTCAATTTTTAGCTCATCATGGCATACATCATCATCTCTCATGTCCTCACACCCCATAACAAAATGGGGTCACTAATCAAAAGCATTGCCATGTAGTAGAAATGGCTTTGTACTCTTGGATCAAGTCTGTTTTTCCAAATCATTCTCGAACTAAACAATGTATCTTCATTGTCTATAGTGTGCAAGATAAAGGATAAAAGTTCTTAGTTCTCACACTAGCCACATCTATATGTATCGTCATACTGTATTTGATGAAACATTGTTTCCCTTTATAGGTATTCAAAAAGCTCCTCCACCACCTATACAATAACAAATTCTTATCCATTGGATGTTTTCGACTAGTGTTAATACATCTACCACCCCTTACATTACTTCACCACCACCTCCATCCCCTTCTTTACCTATAATCCATTCCTCAGAAGTCACCCATGACCCTTTATCCAACCCACCGACTTTACCTTTTCCTATTCCTAACCCAAGCTCTACATATGCTCCCACTCAGTCTAAGAATCCACATTCAATGCTTCTTCATAGCATTGCAATTCACTATTATCTGTCAACAACAAATAATATAAAGAAAGATAATATTGTTGTGTTGGTTTGCATGTCCTAGATGACCTACTTACTTTTGGAGTAGGTGTTTGAGGCTGTATTTGCTAATTCCCATGTCCTTCTGTATTTGGTGCTTCATTTTCATTTATACCTAACACATTATCATAAAAAATATCCTTTAACTTTATAAATTCTTTTTTGTTTGCTTGAAACAGTAGTTTTGTCTTTATATAAGACTTTTTTTTTTATTGAATACAATGTTTTTGCTCCTTATAAATTTTTGGTTTTCATCATCCCAACACCGGTAGTCAAATTCTTCTGACCCATATCTAATGAAAACACACAGTTTAGATTTTAGATCTAGCTTGTCTCATTGATCTACATCAACATGTACATAAGGCAGACAACCAAACACTCATATGTGTTCAAGATTTATCTGCTTTCTTGTCCATGCTTCTTCTAGGAGTTAACCATCCAAAGGTACTGAAGGTTCCTGATTCAATAAATATGCTGTTATGCTGACAACATTTGCCTAAAATTTCTTAGGCAAACCTGCATGTAATCTCATGCTCCTGGCCCTTTCCATAATAGTCGAGTTCATTTGCTTTGTCATACCATTATGTTGTGGTGTATTGGGGACTGTTTTCTCTCTCCTGATCCCATTCTTTACTTTGTACTTTTCAAATTCCTTCTTGTAAGTTAATCCTAGAGTGGGGGTGAATAGGATATAGTTAAATTTTTTAGTTATTTTTTTAAATTCTATTTACCCCAATCTTAATTAGGTGATATTTAATTTTAATTTAACTCACTTAATGTGTTTGGTGCTCAATTGCTAATGATTGCAAGTGTGAAAATGTAAAGAATAATCTCACAAAGATTATACACTACAACACATGATGTATAGTGATTCGGCTACACTGAGGACTACGTCCATTTTCAACTATTCAATTTTATTAATCAACTACAATAATTACAAGGAATGAACAAACCTTAAATTACGTCCTTGGTGTCTCCAACAAGTACAGCTTTGGTTGTCTCCGAGCCAAGGACTTACAATCTATCACACAACGTCTTTGACCGATGACACAAGGGTACAAGGTATATGTGTAAACCTTTAATTACGTGTTTGGTGTCTCTGGCAAGCATGACCTTGGTTGTCTTCAAGCCAATGACTTACAATTTGTCACATAGTGTCTCCGACTGTTGACATAAGGGATCAAAGTCTACTACCAATATGGTTCTCAAAAACTGAATGCAACAAGATATAGTCCAAGTATGGGAATTGAAGTCCTAATGTAACATGACTTTACAATAGTCAAATATGCAATATGGTCAACCTAGGGAATCAAAGTCCCTATACAAATAGTGACTCTCAATAACCAAATATGCCAATATAGTTAAGTAAGGAAACCAATGTCTCAATGTAAGAGAGGCTCTCAACTAGCTAAATATACCAAGTATATGGTTTCTACTCAATACTAAGAGAGTGTGTGAATCCCTCTAATGAAGGAAAGTATGTAAGTAAATCACACAACTAAGTATGCCCTCTATAATAGGAAAATATAAGTGAAGCTCACAAGGGTTTTATCTCTTGGAATGGTTTTCTAAGGATTCAAATTTAGAATAGTGGTATAGATATATAATAAGCAAAAGTTAAACACAAACTACCTATAATATAACAAACTTCAAAATATAAGCAAAAGCTTTACCTTAATCTTTGAGGTTAAGAATTTGTATGCTTGGAGTGAAGGAGCAACCATCATTGTCCTTCTTCCTCTCTTCTCTTGCAAAGAAAACCTCCTTCGTGCCCTCAAGAGAGAGAACCAACTCTCTTCTTCTCCTTTAGTTGCTTGGAAGCTTGAATGAATGAGTGGAGAGAGTGTAGAGTTTGTAAGGATCTTATTTTTATCTAAAAATCCTCTTTCTTTCCATTAGCAAATCCCTTTTTTCAAATACTTGACATCTAGCCCTAATGAGAAAAATGTTCCTTTTATAGTGGACGAAATCCACTTTCAACCATAGGATTGGAATCTACCAAAATGGGCATATAATGGTGGCCTTACATAAAAAAATGGAGTTGAAAATATAATATTTTGCACCCCTGACCGGTCAGGGCAAGACCTATAGCTTGACCGATCAGGCCTGAAGGGGCATTTCTCTCATGTGCTTGAGATTGAGTCTCCAGACCAATCAAGCACTTGGAGACCGGTCAGGCTAGTCAAAAAGAGCTTTTTAAACCAATCATTTTGAGTACTCATAGGTTTCGAGAGGACATCAAGATAAAAAATTATGACCATTTCAAGTTGAGATGTCCATACTTCTCAGCTCATTTATCACTAGGGTTTTTTTTAGCAATTACACCTAGGGGCATATGTTGATCCTAAGGCCTTCTTAAGATTAAACATTGGTCTTTGGGGGTCTCCTAGAGTAACCACATAATACCCATTTGGTTTTATACCTAATTTACCTTTTGGACTCAAAGATGCTAACTTGGCTTTTCCTCGCACTTCTTAGGTTCTTTGTTTGATATACCTTTGCTTATAGCACTTGAACCTCTTCCTTGTCTTGGTGATAATCTCCACATTAGACACTCATAGGTTCACTCATTATACATAACATGCATAACCTAGACTTCAAATGAAATTGACAAATTACATAATGACTTACACTTACTACAATATTCACCTCCATTGTCCGACCTGATGCACTTAAGTTTACAACTTGTTTCATTCTCAATAGCAGCTCTCCACTTCTTGAAGGTTTCAAACACGTTAGACTTATATGTTTAAGGAATTAAACCCACAATTTTATAGTCGAATCATCAATAAAGGTCACACAATAATGTGAGCCACCATTAGAAGATACTTAAGCTGGCCCTTATAAGTTAGTGTAAACCAGTTCCAATTGCTCATTGATTCCCCTTGCACCCTTAGTGAAGCTGACTTTCTTCTTTTTTTATAAACGCCTTCACAAAATTCTAGGTCCAATGCTTTTAAACCTGAAAGCTTTTTCTTAAGTAGATAATCTCCATTCTCTTTTCGCTTAAGTGTCCCAACTTGCAGTGCTAGATATCTGAATCTACACCCTTAGCTACAACTGAAATAGAAGTAGTTGTATTTTATGTCAAGTAGAGTATCCCTTCTTTCTTTAACCAAGACACCATTTGCATTTTTTCATGAATCTCCTGTGAAAATCATGTTGTAACCTAAACTTGTGAGCTGACTTATTGAAATAAAATTTCTTTTCAAATAGGATACATGATGTACATCATTCAACATCCATGTACCCCCATTTGGTAGACTAATTAGAATATCTCCTTTATTCATTATATTATAGGTTTTATCATCTCCCAGAAACACATCGCCAAAGTCACCTTGCATATAGTTCTTTAGACCTTCTTTCTTAGATGTGGTATGGAATGACACTCTTAAGTTAATCACCTATAACTCTAACTTGTTGTCCAAGGCTAGAATTCATGCATCTTTAGCAATTTTTTTGACAATATTTATAGAAGCCTCCTTGCCCTTGTTGTTGGTACAATGCATGTTCTTCTTTAGAGCCCTATAATCCTTTTTCAAGTGCCATTTCTTTTCACAATTCTAACATTCCATCATAGGTTTTCCAGATCTTAATTTGCCTCTTCATATGGATCTACCTTAATCCTGATTTTTGTTAATTGTTCTTCCTTTTCCTTTCATATTTAAAACACTACCTGAAGTTTCTTCTAAGGATGTGGATTTCCTACAGACTTCTTTACTGAGAATCATGCTTACCACATTATCATACTTCTTGGGGCCGGATCCCGAAGAATTACTAACAACAATTACCAAACCATCTCAACTATCTAGTAAAGATGAGAGAATCAATAAGGGCTTAACCTCACTATCAAAATTGATTCCAACCGAGGTTAATTGACTGGTACTGTATTGAACTCGTTTAAGTATTTAGCCACAGTTTCATCTTCTATCATTTTAATATTAAACAATCTATTTATCAAAAACACTTTGTTGAAAGCAGATGATTTTTCATATATTTGACAAATGGCTAACATCAAGTATTCTCTGGTTTTCTCAAAGAAATATTAAAAACTACCAACGAAGATAACGAAAGACGAATCATACCTAAGGCTTTGCGATCAAGTACTTCCCAATTTGCATCTGACATCAACACTGACTTTTTGTCATTTCCTCCAAGGTGTTAATAAGATTCTTTTGATAGACATAATCCTTTATCTGCATCTTGCAGAAAACTAAGTTCGTACCGTTGAATTTTTTAACATGAATCATGTAGGTTCCTCTACTGTTATTGTTGCTGTCATTGCTTCCACCTAAACCAAACTTTGCTCTGATACTAGTTGTTAGGATCATTTTACCTTCTTCTTTGCAAAAGAAACGAAACACAATAAAATCAACAAGCAAAACGAATAAAGAAATCACACACAATATAAGATTGACATGAAAAACCCTAGTTTAGAGAAAAACTACGGAGCTGCAAAGAGAACTTTCACTATGTAGAAGAAAAACTCGTCTAAAGACAATTTACAAAGTTTCAGAAACTCTCCGTCTCTTGCTCACCACATGCAACCTTAGAATGAAACATATAAATACCCCAAAACCTTAATACATATACAAAAATGGTTCGGATCTGATCTGGTTCATAAAAATGGGTTAACAATTAGAAGAAGCTTTGTATTCTAATGGCCTCTAAGTTGGCCGTTGATATTATTGAATAAAGGAGTAGGGTGGCATGGCGGGTGCTTGGTACTATGAAGAAGATCACCTTATTGTTACAACAGTTGGAATTGGTTGTCTGTCAACATGTGTGCAGAGAAGCCGAATGTCCGGCAGGTATCATGGCTTCGTGGCAATCTGGGAATAATGAGATCGTTATGGACCTTGAGAACTTTCCATCTTCTTTGAATGATGCAACCCAGAATGATGTAAACCAATGTATTTAAACTAGATTTTAATTTTCTTTGTCTTTAATAGAAAGTTTTACTTATAAAAAAAAAAGACTCTTTAATAATAAAAAAGGAAATATATAATTTTTTATATTATTAATTTTTGTTTATAACAGGAGAGAAAGGGAGAAAGTAGTTTTCGTAGTTGTAGCTAGTTATCATGCCGATATCACCATTGCCATTACCAAAGAGACTTGTAAAGATCCACAAGTTAGATAGAAAGAAAGAAAGTCGTATTGGCATATTGGTGGCCTAGAGCTCTTTAGCCATTTTTTGTTTATTTATTAGAGTTGGCTATGCGCTTGTCTTGGCCCGCCACCAAACAATGCTTTTCCTCCCTTTGCCCCTTTTTCGGTAGAGGGGTCATATGCCAAAGTAATCCTTCATCATAAGGAGAAGAACCATCGATACGTTTGGCTTTCCAATTTCCAAGACAAGAAAGAGGAAAACGTGAAGAACGCGTCTCAAACAGCCAAACCTAATCGAGGGGCGAGGAAGATGAAGCCAAAACGAAATGAGAGTCGGTCGGTCATACACGTAAACTTTGGTGGAAAACGTTGTCTCCTTCCCAATGTTGAAAGTCAATCAGAAAAAATAAATAAAAAAACAAAACAGCAGCAGCAACCTTCTGAGACCTTTGCAAATATAAAAATCCTCCACTGCACCGAGTAAGAATAAGAATCAACGCGGTGGACAATCTTAATGTAGCGAGACAGCGACGCAGCAGCGACCAAGTCATCTTCCAGAAAGTGGGCATGTTGGCTTCTGCGAAGAAAAGTCTAAACCACACATTCGTCCTTGAAATTGAATGAGTCAGTTCCGGTACTGCATAATATCCTCTCCTCCGTCACCATCGTTTCTTCCTTTATTTTCTACTCATTGGGAGAAGACTCTTTTTCCCTTTTGTCTTTTCTTACTTCGCCTTCCATCTGTAAAACGAGTCATGGGGTTCCAGATTCCAAGGCGGTTTCCTTCTTATATGTTCATTGTGTCTACAGAAATGTTCGCTTAAATCGTATATTGCATTACATTGTGGTTGTTGTGCATGCCTCCTTTAACTTGATCACATAAGGAGGATCCAGGTTTTCTCAAGAATCCAAGTAATCATCGGGTGAGCATGAGTTTGGATCTCCTTGTTCGGTACGTAGGTGTCAAAGGGGTTGCTGCAGCTCTCCAAACTGATGAACAAGCTTCTCAAGGTACAGTGCTTGAAACAGAAAGGTCACATTGGGGAGGTCACTAGTTTCAGCACGTTTGAAGATCTGGGTGTACTTAATCTTCTTGTTTACAACAAAGATAAGACTCACCTTGAAGATGGTATCTATATAGAGCTTGAGCCATGAGATTCCTCTACATAAGTGGCTTGGTCCGATCCATTGGTGGCTTCTCCATGAGCTCCTTGGGGTATCCTTCAGTTGCCAGAGCCAAAGCCTCCATTGTGTCATGATCAGGTTTAATTACCCACAAAAATTGGATAGCTGTTCATGGGACTTCACCTATAAGAACTGCGGCAATGGAGTTGATCAAGAGAGCGGCAACATTCACTGTGAGTTGGAACTGTTTTAAAATTTGGATGTTGTAAACACATCTTCCCCAATTCAAAACCGTGGCCATAGAAACAAAGTTATCATCCAAGATGATGATATTCAATCTCTTTCAATGCAAGTGATTCAAGGCGTTATCTTGGATGATAATTTTGCTTCTGTGGCCACGGTTTTGAATTGGGGAAGATGTGTTTATAACATCCAAATATTTAAAATTCACTTGGTTCCAACTCACGGTGAATGTTTCCACTCTCTTGATCAACTTCGTTGTCTTCTGGTGATGTCCCATGAAATAGCTCTCCAATTTTTGTGGGTAAATTGATCATGGACACAATGGAGACTTTGGCTCTGGCTACTGAAAGACCCACCAAGGAGCTCATGAAGAAGCTACCAATGGGTCAGATCAAGTCACTTATACAAGTAACATCATGTAGAGGAATTTCATGGCTCAAGCTCTATACAGATAGCCTTGGGTCAGTTTTTGGTGTAAACAAGAAGGCTGAGGACACCCTGGATCTTCATCGCTTTTGTCCTATTTTATGCATTCAATAAGTTCGATGCGAGGAAGTTGGAGATAAAGAATGTTTTTGAGGAATATAGCAGAACCAGCTGTTTTCTGGGTTGAGGAGAAAACTATCATTCTTAGGTGGTGATGGTGGAATTTCTAAAGAGATTTGCAAACACAGGGAGGTTAGATTGGGGTAATGGGCTGCTATATGCATGCATTGGTTGCTATATATATTGACCAATCGGCTGGTTTGTGAAGTGGATCCTGATTTTTGATAAAATATTTTCAGTGTTCTCTAGTGGAGGACCTACAAAGCAAAGATACAGTGAATCATTCTTGGTGTTCTTCCATTAGTTTCTTTATTACTCTTTGAATAGCTGTCTCCATTATATTTTATTTACAAGGGCTTTCTGGTTCAGCTTCAACTCTTGATAATATCGATGCTGTTTAATAGAATATTACTAGCGGAAGAACCCATGTGATGCACAGGAAGTAGTACAGAAAACAAACTGTATAACAAAACATAGAAGAAAGAAAATACAATCATTCATTAAATTAACAATTTGAAAGCAAAAGGAAATTTTAAATGATTGAATAGATGTTCATGTACAATTTGAAGACGATAGTTCAGCTGTTACAGCTCGAGTAGACTTGGTAAAAAATAGGATGGAACCGGTTTCTTGGGAAATTCAACTATAAAACTGCTTGATCCAAGTGGTTCTTGAGCTGGCATATCCCTGAATTGCTTTAAAATATGTGCTAGAAGTCCCACAAAGGGTAGCCATCAATTCCTCAACAGAGCTTTCCATCTTCATCCCATCATCTTCTAAATGGTGACCTTGAATCTCCATCATATTTCCAAGATCAAACTAGAGAACCCAAAATCTTGGTTGTACAAATAAATAACTTTTGCATAAGTATTCAATCAAATATCTTTTTCTAACAATTCAGTGATGAACATCTGCATCAAGTCTTCTCTTAGAAAGAAGCAGAATTTAAAGGATAGAAGATCAAATAGAAACTGCATGATTGGTGTTTGAAAGTTGAATTGAATTAAATAGATATTATAGTAGTAAATGACAAATTGATTTACACTACAAATCTGATTAATAGAGAAAATTAATCAAAATACAAAGAAATTATAAACATACTGTGTAGCTCTACTGAGGAAAACATGAGTTGATTGTGTGTATCTAATAAAAAGAATTAATATGCTCAGGCTAGGCTTTCTCATGCATACCTTCAGCTAAGCTTTCCTTGGCTCAAAACTCTCTTCTACAAAAGCTCTAAGGCCCCATCAAATCTGAATCATCAATCCCTTCTCCTAAATCACATCTCCGTTTCAAAAATAAAACTAATAACAATAGAATGGAAAGAACACCAAAAAAAAAAAAAGAGCTGTACTACGAAAAAAATCCAATATTATCCCCAACAAAAAAATAATAATTCCATGCTTCATAAACCACAGTGCATCTTGCTGAAATCATCTATAAATCTTATTAATAGAGCGAATTAATCAAAATACAAAGAAATTATAACCTAACTGTGTAGATCTAATGGTGAAATATAAGCTGCTTGTCTAGATCTAATAAAGATAATTAATAGGCTCAAGCTAAGCTTTCCCATGCATACCTTCATCTAAGCTTTCCTTGACAACAAACCCTCTTCTAGAAAAGCTCTCCCAGGCCCATCAAATGTGAATCATCAATCCCTTCTCCTAAATCACATCATCGTTTCAAGAATAAAATTAATAATAATAGTATAATTGAAAAGAAGAAAAAAAAATTGTACTACAAAAAATCCATTATGCCCAACAAAAATTAATTCCATGCTTCATAAGCAACAATGCATCTTGCTGGAATCATGAAAAATGAAATAATAATAATAATAATAATGATAAAGAAAAGAAGGTTAAAAAAAGTAGCTTATTTTACGCACTCCAAGTAGTTTCATTCAATCAAATAGGAGATATATCGAGAAAAACATTTCATTTATCAACAAAGAAGGTTAAAAAAAAGAAGAGAACAAAGCCATATACAATGCAGCTAAATGAGAGACATTTCTAAAAAGAATCATGGATCATAGAGGGAACATAGTTACATTAATAAAACCAAGCCAAGAAAATGAAAGGTATAACGACAATGAGAAAACATGTAAATAAGGGGAAACAATTTAGTGTTATAAGTATGGTACAATATGGGACTGCAATAAAATTCCTGCTGCATATAATAGAAAATCTCACTGCAAGTAAAATCATTGTTAGTACCGAAGTTGAGAAAAGGGGTCAACTTGATCAGCCATATGTATTCTCCTCTTCTTTAAAATCTTTGTCTAGCACACACCAATTCAATCTTTAGATTTTGGTGCGCACACACACACACTCTAGAAAGAAAAGAGCCATCATTTCTATCTTTAGATTTCAGTGCAGTCCCTCTTTTCTTATGGACTCAATATTGCTTTCATATTTTCTTTCCAAAATATGTAAGTTGTAGTATGTCATTAATGCATTGTGCATCTATTATCCAAAGCCTCCCTAACATTAGAATGACAAGTATCGATCACATGCTGCCCTTGCAAAAAAAGATTTAAAAAAGAGAGAAAACATCATTTAGAAATTATTACCCCGTTCCTTAATGGTCCAATTTGAAAGGTGATTTTACTTATTTCATCTTATATTTAGCAAATGAAATTCTCTACTCTAACTAACAACACATATTACAAGGAAACAACAAACTTGAGTTGCAAAATTTAACTTGAAGTAGAATATATAAACTCTCATCTTCCATTCAGTAAATCAAGCTCAAGTGGCTCCTTTGTCAAATTGACTTCTTCTAGTTTGCATGCAATCTAATAATAAAAAGATCAAAGATAGTGTAACACCAAATTTCGAGCCGTGTATGAGGCGAAATTCGTTGGACAAATTACATAGTTGTTTTAGAGGCTAGTTTATTCTTTTATGTGTGGGGAACTAAAACTCTAAATTTGATGAATTTGTTAATTACAATCGTTTAACACAACCAACCTTTGATTATCTTTAAATTTTGTATCACAAAACAAAGTTGCAATTATGTAAAAGAGAAGAATGAAAAAATAGAGAGGCTCTTTCAAATATATGTATATGGATTACACTTGTTCATTCATCAACAAGTTTACCTATCTGAAACTTGATTCATCT
>JAOXJP010057650.1:0-29986 GCA_025762735.1 Platanus orientalis | reverse complement strand
TAGAGTTTGTTGAAGGCATATTGGATGTCCTCTTCATCCTCACCTTCTTCTTCATCACTTTTGGATTCACTTACAAGAGAATCCTTTGGAGACCCACAAGCCATGAAGGCTTAAACTTCACGAGAAGATCTTTCTTCACTACTTTGGGATCACATTCCAACTCATCTGAGTCATCCCAAGTGGCTATCATTACTTTCTTTTTGTATTTCTCTAAGTGTTTTGGGCAATCCATAGCAAGGTGACCAAAACCACCACATTCATCAAACTTTGGTTCTTCTTTAAGAACCTCAATCCTTCTAATGTATTTACTTTTAAAGAAGAGTTCTTCCTATAGCCACTATGAAAATTTTTAAGCCTTTCCAAATTTCGCTAAGCTCCTCATCAAAGTCCTCATCTAAGAATGGGGATTTTCTGGTAGAATATGATTCATCCAAGTAGGCCATCTAAGAGTTCCTCTAGGTATATTGATCTTTGACTCGGGTTGTTAAGCCCAACAAGAACAATGTTGCTCTGATACCAATTGAAATTCCTAGAGGGGGGTGAATAGGATATCTACAATTTTTCTGGTTCCTTCAAATTAGTTTCTTCACCCTCTTATGATTTTCTTAATTTTATCTTAATGTACAGCAGAAATTCTTTTGATTAAATAAATCTCTTTTATATGAACTTATCATAGACCACAAGGCTCCGTCATGCACTATAGTGTGACCTATAGCAAAGCGGGAGCAGTGTTGATAAGTTCCCTAAGGTTTCTTAAATAATCCTTTTATATTAACCTTAGTGTGTTGGGCTACTTTACATAATCAAGACACTACAACAAAATTAGTTTTTAACAACATATTTTTAGATAACATTTTTGTAAAAATGTTGTATAAAGTTTATAATATACAACATTTTCTGTAGAAAATGCAACAAAAAGGAAATAAATAAATATGCAACGTTTATAAATGTTGTACAAACATAAATAAATAGTGTTTTTTTAGAAAAGGTTGTATAATTTATATTTATATAGCGTTTTATAAATGATGAATAAAGAAACCGTAATCTCTGTCATGTGTCAGTGCAAAAAGAACATATACAACGATTTTAAAACGCTGTATAAACTAAAATAAAGAAAATAAAAACGATTTTAATAGCATTATTGTAGGCAGCGTTTTGTATTTTTAAAACACTGTATAAGATGTGTTACGATATTTTTTTGACGTTAATCTTTTTCCCCTTCATTTCTTCCCATAAAAAGCAGCAGCTTATCCCTCTCCGAATTTTGGGTTTTTTTCCATCCTCCATTTCTTGCTCTTCCCCGGTGCCTATTATGAGCAAAAAGGGGTTTTAGCTCTCTCTCTCTACTCTCTCCTCTCAGTCCCTACTCTCACCTCCCCCTCTCTTTCTACTCTTGCCTCCTCTCTCCCTTCTCTTACAGCTCTCTCTGCTCTCGCCTCCCTCTCTTTGCTTTTCGCCTTTCTTCCTCTCTCTTTGCTCTCTCTCTACTCTCGCATCCCTCTCCCTCACTTTGCTCTCGCCTCTTCCTCTCCACCAATGACCAGAGTACTAGGAGCTTGTCGATGGGAAGATGGATCGAAGAAGACAAAAGAGGAAGAAGAAGCGAAGAAAAAGGATCAATGAAGAAAAGAGAGGAAGAAGAAACGGAAAAAAAGGATATGGTTCAATCTTTTTTTGCATTTATTTTTTTGTCATGCTATACTCTTACCTCTCTCTTCTCTTTCCATATGATTTCTTATTCCATTTAGTCTCAAATTGCATCCTTTTTTTCATGTTAATCAATCTTTATCACATCTGCATGCCATTTATTCTCACTGGCCTGAGAAGCCAACTCTAGGAGCAGGTAACTAAAGATCATTTTTTTAATAATTGATTTTTCTTTTTGGGACATCTAAATTCTGCTTATGTCATTACAGGTTGTTAGTTAAGCAATTGGCCAAAGTGAACCCAGCTTGCATGAGTTGCAATGAGAGGCTAGCATTTTGGGTCAACTTGTATAATGCCTTGATCATGCATGTATATCCTCTGCCCCTCACTATATGCATGTGTGTTTTACTTTTGTTGTTGATGTTGTTGTCTTGATGGTGTTCTTATTCTCATTTATAAACTTAAATGGTGTTAATGAGTTATTATTTCACTGTAGGTTATGATTCAGGTGTACTGCATGTGTACTGTATGTGGTGAGCCCTTTCCTTTTCTCAAACTACATGTTAGCCTAAGCATCATAATGGAACTATACTTGGCAATTATCTTTTGTTTTTCCAGTATTTTTTGCTTTTATTTATGGCAGACAATCTCCTAGAAGTTTTGGTTTACAATGTACTTTACTCTAGGTGTATGAAATTGAGGACAAAAACAACACTTGTTATGCAAACATCACTAGCTAAGTTAGAAACAATAAAGTGGTTCTTTATGTTATGCTAAGAGGATTTCAGAGTATGTGGCCTTGACAATTAGTAGTTTCCTGTATCAAAGGTATATCAGCCAGGTCCCTTTTTGTTTTTCATTGTTAGTTATATCCTTGTCATGCTTTTTCTTTTATTATGTGCTCACTTTTGAATTTGCATAATGAGCATGGATGGTGTTGCTATTTTATTAGTCCCCAAATCATGTTATAATTAGAGTTTGTGAAGTGTTTCTGTTGCAAGCTTTTAATCAAATGATTCTAAACTTCATCTGTCGGGATATTTTACAAGATTTCTAAGAAGAAAAGTAGAGGATGGGATTGATACAAGTGTTCTATACACATCCCTTCAGCCTACATCACCATTGATTAATGGGGCCAGTGTGTGAGGCCACCGATGTTATAGTTGTTGGACATAATAACCAGAAGACGTCCATCTTTAAGGGACAAAATTGTCTTTGACAAGTAGAAAGATTGGAGCTTCAAGTGATGGTAGCTTGCCCTGAGAGAGTCTGGTGTCAATTGTGTAAACATATTTTGGTGATTAAGATTAGGGCTGTGATTTCTTGAATTTTTTTAACCTTTTACATTCCTAAGAAAAGATTAGGAAAAGGCAAGAGATATTTCAAATCTTTTTTTTTTTATACTTTTAATAAGTTTTAGACATAATATTACCTTCAGAAACTGCAAAGCCCAAACTTAAATTTTTATCATCTTTATGGTAGGTTCCCTTTTTGGCCTTATTTGAAATTGGTTGGCAACTATTAGTTGGTTCTCCCTTGCTTCTTTGGGGCTACATATGTATATGGGCAATACGTAGACCTTTCATAAACAACCCACAAATCCCATGGAAGGACATCTTCAGTAAGTCAGATGACATTCTAATAGCCGTAAAGAAATGTATTCAGGAGAACGGACTTGACAATCTCATTCCTAGGGTATGTTCTATAACCATTAATGATTTTTGGAAAATTTTATTTCTTATAGCTAGCAGATTTATTATGAAAAATAGATCCATAAGAAAGAGCAAACAAAAGATCCTATAATATGTTGGACTCACCAGTCACCATATTATATGGTGGGGTGCATGTTACCTGACATTGTTTCATCTTCTTTTAGAAGCATGAGAAAGTAAAACTGAACCTTTGTCAACACTCTACCAACTAAAACTCCAATCAAATCTTATTAAATTGCAAAATGTTAACAATCTTGCATGAATGCAGTCACCATCATTTATGGCTTTTTATAGTACCATATCTCAATTGAATCCTACAAGTTATTATTTATGTTCTTATAATGGAGTTTGGTTAGTACAAGCTATTCAAATTCTACATTGGTGTATGGCTATAAGAGGACCTGGTTTTATGGCTGAAACAGGCCAATAACCAAGTCAAAAAACTATTGATTAAGGGACTTTTATGACAGGGTAACAATAGTTAACCTGCATTCTCCACCAGTTGGTGATGAATGCATGGTTCTTGATAATGAAGCCCTTTTTGATATCTTCTTTAGGACTCTAAAGCTCAGCACTCCGAGCTGTGAGTAGTATGTTTTGGGTTAACTTTTTCAAAGAGCATTATACAAGTATGACCTCCACAGCCAAAAAACTTAACTTATGCTACCTTATTTGCAGTTGGGGACCTGAACCTCTTGATTTTAGCAACATGAGTGAGGTGACAAGTTGTCTGAACTTCTACTCTAGACCTGAACCTATGGCAAATTATGTTCAGGGAGGATTTTGGGACTGAAGGACATGGTGGATGTTTTGATGAATATGGGTATGTGCTTTGGATGTTTATATCATTCTTCTATGTTGTGTAGTGCTTAACTTGTTTAGGAGTTTGGAATTTAAATAATTATGTTTTTTTTTTTCTTTCATAATGAATGATTTTTTTACTTAATAAAACTTTTTTGTGCTTTTGGTTTGATGTAGTTCTGACTGGGTTTAGTTTTCCAACAGATTTGACCCCTTAACATTAATTTTTTCTTATTTACAATTTAGTGTTATTGGTTCTGTAAGTTGAATCCAATTCCTTTATCCTTAATGTCCAATCTTTCATTCTTTATATTTAATCTTCTAATGGATGTTCTATATAGGAAGTTGCTTTATTTTTTTGGAAATTTTCATAGTTGTTAGGTTGGAAAATGTTAGGTCAAATGTCAGGAAGAGATGAAGGGAAGTAAATTTAAAAAAAAATCACTTTACACAGTATTTTTAAAACGCTACATATAATGGACTTTACAAAACATTGCTTGCTTAAAGTACTTTATGCAACGTTTTAAAAGTGTTGCATAAAGTCTACGCCTTTTTGCAATGCATCTCTGAACAACGCTTGAAAAATGTTGCATATGTAAAAGGCATTTTTTGTTGTAGTGGATGCCTGAAGTGCATGGCCCTCTTGAAACCAATAATCCCCGGGATAGGACTATTGATGAAGTTAGCGAGCCTATGTCCATGTTGGCCGTTGATGCCCTTATTACTTTTACTGCTCCACCTATTCAGGAGGGCAACAACAAAATCTATGGAGAATCAATCATAAAGGTAACTCAAGAAGAGAACCTGATCCAAGAGGAGGTGATAGCCAATATAAATCCTCCTAAATTAATCATTAATCCCATGATGGGAGAATTAGTAGATGATGACCATCTTCAAGATGAAATGGTCTCTAAGAAAGGTATATATGTCATCCCTCTTTACATTATACATGTCATTTGTTTATGTGTTTCTATGTGTTGAATTTTTCTTTTGTCTTTAATCCAAATGTTGAGATGTTGAGGAGGCACTCTCGACAAGATAGGATCCTATAAAAATTCCTCCCATGGGTTATGGTAAACTTTTCTCTTTGTTATAAGATGTATTTTCATGCACCATTGTTAACACTTCTCTTCTACTTATCTAGATGAGATCGTGAGCACTACTACTGTCATCAAGTGCCCTTCCAAGATTTCCTTGTCACGCATGATCTTGCAAGTACATGGGACGAAGTGTTGACAGCCCTTGCCGAAGATGTGGAAGTCTATATTTGCAATGATAGGTTTCAGTAGGGTATACAGATGTATTTTGTGTCTTTAATTAGACAATCAACACTGGTGTTTGAACTTGCTAATATCAAAAGAAATGTTGAGGCTTAGCTGGTCTAAACGCTACAGAGGCCGAAAAGAAAACCTTGATGAAGGATTTAGATTGAGTCTACGATTCAATGACCAACATGAATAATGACTTAGCCAGTGCCTAAGAGGAACTACTGATGGTGTAGTAGAATGTGCTCTTTAATTGAGGATTTCTATAGTAACCCAAGAGGCGAACACAACAAAAGGAACTACTCTCAAATTAAGGATTTCTACAGTTTTTTCCACCATAGATCGTCTTCATGAATAATTTTCTAGGTTAGGTGACCAAATTCGATCCTCCCTAACCACAGAAGAGGATTTATGTAAATTTCTCTTTTCTACCTTCCCAAAGTGATATATTGAAGGAGGATGTAAAACCCTTTTTTGTTAATGAAAGAAAATATAGAGCTTTATCTTTCATTGTCTTTTCTTTTTATTGTCATTTCCCTCTTTTTATTTATTTTTACTCAACATTGTGAGAGTTAAGTAGGATTGATTTTATAAGAGTCAAGTGTGACTAACATTATAAGAGTTGAATGTAGTTGACATTATAAGAGTTGCACCTGGTTGACATTATAAAATTCAAATATGGTCGACATTATCAGAGTCAAATATGGTAGACATTATGAGAGTCACGTGTATTTGACATTATGGAGTCAAATATAGATGCAGTGGACATTATGAGAGTCATGTGTAATTGACATTATGAGAGTTAAACTTGATTAACTTTCTAAGAGCCAAATCTAATTAATTTTTAACACTAAGAGAGCTGAATGTAGTTGACTTTATAAGAGTCAGATGTGAATTAATATTGGCATTACAAGAATTGAAAGCCATGCTCTTGTGTGCTCCTTTTCTACGTAAATGGGATATCTCGCCCTTACGGCAGACATTGTGACGGTGTATCTTTGAAGTGATGTAAGTGACATTCTTCCAACAGCAATACCGAACCATTACCTTACAAGCGGTACTTAAATAATGTTGGTTGAATTCAGACTGTTGTAATAGGAAGAGCCCATTGCTTTTGTTCTCTTTTCAAGACACCCTTTTATAAAAGATTATGACCATTCATGTTTATAAATAAGGGGGTCATGCCCATAACCCTTCTCATTTCTTCAGATTTTGTGAATACTCTTTATTTCTGTGTTAGAGACATAGCTCCCAAGAGAAAGATTGCTAGCATTCTTAAAGTTGGAGAACCATTAAGGTCGCAAATGAGGCGGGATGGATCTTCCCCGACTAAGAAGGAGGATCTTGAGTTTTTATTTGATTGTGGTACTTATTAAATCCCTTGTTTATTTCAATGACTAATCTTTTTGGTTTCCATGATCTGATGATGTTGATTATTATTATTTTTTTTTTGGTAGATGTGGTAAGGAGGCCTACCGCTGAAGAAGTGGAGGTGCGAGTTAATGAGGCTCGTTAAGAATGGGATGCACTTATTAGGTGCTTGGTTGGCATGTCCACTGAAGAAGCGGATGTCTCTTTCATCCTACAAGATATTTTAGACACTCTAGCTTGCATAGAGGCTTGTGTGTACAACTTTGAGTTCATGGGCATAGTTATGTGTCTCCTTGATGCTTTGTCTAAACTTTGTGAGGCGAAGGACAGCATTCGATTGTGCCTCCAAGAGGAGGAGATTAGGATGCTGGACCTAACTTGATGGCAAACCCGGGTGTTAGGAGAGATTGGGCTGCTAGTGGGGGAAGCTGACAAGTTGATATCATAAATGAAAGCGTGAAGGAGCACTTTAGCAAAGTAATGAATCGCTTAGAATCTCACAAGAGGTTTGTTGATCACATTGACAATTCGATTTGTCAGACTATCTATATGATAGACTGTTACAGGGGCGAGTTGATGAGCTAAGAGATCAACTGGCGTGATGGAGTCTCTAGGGAGACTATTTATAACCTCAACGCAACACAATCGGATGTCAATGTGGTGAATGATGGGACTTGGATTTCAACTGGTAGAACTGTCTCTACACCGAACACAAGGGAGTAGGGGGTTGCCTGTGTTGGTGTAAGAAACATAGTATGATATGCCTAGAGTGTCTCCGGTAACTGCTCATTCCAGTCCTTTTTATGCCTAGCAATCATTTTCTTAATGATTTTGCAAAGAGTCTTGTTGAAGGCTTCCACCAAACCATTAGCTTAAGGGTAGTATCATGAAGAATGCTCTAGATCAATACTGTATTTTTTCATGAGCTGGTATAAAAGTGAGCTAACGAACATTTGTCCATTGTTTATAATTATATGATCGGGGACACCGAACCTGTATATGAGGTCGAGCTTAACAAACCAGATGAACTCAAAAGCTTTGATTTCTCTCAAGACGATTGCCTCTACCATTTGGAGAAGTAATTTGTTGCGGCAAGAATGTAGTGGTGCCCTTTGGCAGAGGTTGGAGTAATGGGCCCCACTATGTCCATTCCCTACTTGAAAAATGACCATGAACAAGAGGTAGTGTGTAGCGGTTCGGTGAGCACATGGCTGTAATCGCTATGTAGTTGGAAAATGCGACATCTCTTAGCATATTCAATGCAATCAACCACCATTGTTAGCCAATAGTAGCCAAGTCTATTTAGCTGGTGTTGGAGCTTAGGGCTGCTTTGATGTCCACCACACACACCGACATGCACTTCATTCATTACATTACTAGCCTCATTGGTTGATAGACAATGTAACATAAATGTCACTAAGTAGTCCTAGAGGGGGTGAATAGGATTTCTTAATTAATTTGTCCCTTTTTAAATTTACCTTGTGGTTGTTATTAATTCCTTTTAATCCTAGCGAGTGCATCAGCAGACACCTAAAAAACTTAGCCAAGTCTTTAGTCCTTTGAAAATAAGGTGTTAGGCTTATTTTCTTGGTGTGGTAAAGATCGTTCATCTAACAAATGACAAGCTCTGAGTCTCCATAAACTGTAAGGTCATCAATAAAGATTTTCAAAGCCAGTTTAAGTCCAGCGATCAGAGCTTCATACTCAATTTCATTATTTGAGCACCCCTTTATTAGTGTGAGGGAGTGCATGATGATGTCATTATCTAGGCTGACAAAAACAATTTTGATCCCTGAAGACTTGTCTATGTTGTCTCCTAGGCCAGTGAAAGGACCTCGGGATGCTCTGTCAAAGAACATTTCTTAGTCTTTCTTTATCTAGACTTGTATGACGTTCTCATTAGGAAACTTCATTTAAAGAGGTGAATCATCAAGTACTAGATGCGTAGTTAGGAAATATGTTAGCACTTGTCCTTTAACTACGCATTACGGAACATATTAAATGTCGAATTATTTAGCAATACGCCTTTGTATTGAGGGACGACTCATGATATACTTCAATGAGTCAGCCCTTGATATAAGGTTTACTATCATGGTAAGCAGATAATGTCAAAACTTTTGTAGCGCAAAAACCAGAGTCAAACATATCTTTTCAATGGGAGAGTAGTTTAGCTCAGCACCGACCATCGTCCTACAAAGATAATATAAAGCATGCTCCTTTCCCTCATTTTGTTAGGCCAATAATGCCCCAAGAGATGATTCCATAGCTGCCATGTATAATAGTAATGGCTTACCTAAAGCTGGGTTCATGAGTATCGGTGGATTCAACAGATATTGTTTTATACTATCAAAAGCATTTTGACAGGCTTGGTCCCATACAAAAGGAACTCCCTTCTTCATCAATCGTGAAAAGGGCTGGCAATGTCCTGAAAGATTTGAAATGAACCGGCGAATGTATACAAGTCTCCTCTACAATCTCTTAAGTTTAGAGATGTTCTGTGGTTATGGCATTTCAACTATGGCTGTAATTTTCTTAAGATCTATTTCGATACCCTTATGTTGAATAATAAAATTGAGAAATTGCCCTGAGTGTACACCAAAAGAACTTTAAGAGGGTTCATTTTCAGATTATAACGATGAAGCCTTTAAAAGACCCGATCTAGATAGGCAATGTGGTGTTGCCTGAGTTTTTTCTTCATGAACAAATCATCGACATAGCATTCAACCGCATCATGTAATAGGTCCTCAAATATGTAAGTCATTTCCCTCTAGTAAGTGGCACCAGCATTCTTTAGATCGAAGGGCATGACCCTGTAACAAAATATTTCAATCGGCATACAAAATGCAGCAGCCTTTTTATCATCTGGAGCCATTTGGATTTGATTGTATCCTAAATAACGATCCATGAAAGAGAGAGCTTCATACCCTGTGGTAGCATTTACAGTAACTCTATGAGTGGTAGAGGAAAGTCGTCTTTCAGGCATGCACTATTAAGGTCTCTATAGTCGATACACACCCTGATTCACCATTCTTTTTCTGTATAGGGACAATATTGGCGAGCCATTTTGGATATTAAACCTTGTGAATGAACCTTGCTTTAAGTAGCTTTTCCACTTCTCACTCTATTTTGTTGATGATATCATGTCTGGCATTATAAGGATGTTGCTTAATGGGCCATTGAGGCGGGTCAATGGCGAGGTGATGAACAACCACGTTGGGGTCCATCTCTAACATTTTAGAATAATTCCAGGCAAACATGTCTTAGTTATCTCAGAAACTCTAGATATTGTGCATGTTCTTCTAAGGAAAGGTGTTCACTAATGAAAGTAGGCCGGAAGTCTCCCTCTATTCCCAGGTTCACTTTAATAAGGTAGTCTACTATTGCTTGATTCAATCTTCAAGTTCTGGAGGAGTAAGCATCACTGGCCCCATGATCAAATCTTCAGAGGTTGGCGATTGTATCTCTATGAATAAGCATTCAAAGGGAACATCCTCTAGTAAGTCATTCCCACATGCCATTATTACATGGGAAGAAACTTTTAACTTAGTGGGTTTCTTGCCCAACCCTTTTGTATCATCTTTATTCTTGGAATAGAGGACTAAGTGCTCAAACTATAGAGTTAGAACTTCCTTGCCCTTATAAAAGTTATTCGATTCCCCCTACTGATCGAAGTTAGAGTTCTAAAGCAGCTAGGGAACCAACTTCATGTATGGAAATAGATTGTCTAGGTCTTTAAGTTCTTTCTCTGACATAGGACCCAAATGGTCCGTGGACCGAATAGGGTCTTCAAGTAGAAAAATGGAAGGTACTCAATAAGGATCGACTCGTGTGCTCCTAACAAATGTGCTAGTGGGAGGAGAAAATTTTGTGCTACTAATTCTGGTAACAACATGGGTTTGTCCTTAGTAGCTTTGATTCCATGCCTTACCTTAAACTTTCAGGGTTTGATGCTACTATCATTATTCTTCCTTAAGGCATCACGTGTTATTTCTTGAGGATTAGTCTTATGATAATATGTGGCATTAGCAAAATGAGCATCCATTGTTTGGAAGGGATTACTATAAGCTATTATGATGCCTTGAGTATCTTTCCAGGCGTACTTAATGCACTGGTGGTATGTTGAGGAGACCACCTAGAATTTGTACATCCATGGCCGACCAATGAGGGCATTATAAGTAGTGTCTACATCAATTATGTTGAAGGGCGTCCAATCTTTTATGTGGCCAAACTTTGTCCTTAGCCTAATAGAACCAAGAGGATGCTGCTCATTTTGATTGAAGCCTTGGATGATGAGTGTACTAGGCTTGAGTTGAGATGGATCTACTCATAGATAGTTTAGGGTTTTAGCTAGAAGTATGTTGATTGCCGAGCCTCCATTAATCATTAGTCTAGACACAGGTTGATTATCAATAAAACCTATGATGAATAATGATCTATTATGGCTAGGATCATTGGAATACCAATCAATGTCTTCAAAAGTAATTATGGGCATACACAACCATTCTTGTGTTGCAATCTACCAAGAAGCCTTGGCAATCTCATCATTTATGGAAAACTCATCTAGGTGAGTTAATGCATAGACTATAGAGGCACTTAGCTCTAGTGATATATAAAGAGCATCGTAAATAGTTAATGATGATGAAATTTTCTTAAGGTGTGTCATCACATCATATGGAATGGGGTTTTCATCTTCTTAATAGCCTTACTGTGTTCAACTTCCATAACCATCTTTTTCATTGCATCAGATTATTGATTAGATGTAGGACCCCATGGCGGAATTTGTTTCCCAAATCACAACTTGACTTGGTTGATGTACTAGGAGTGTGGCTAATGTCCCTCCACCGAGGTAATAATTTTAAGTTTAGTAACATTGTAAATCTCTATCTGGGGATTAGCAAACATTTTATCTTCAAAGAAATTCTGAGATGCAATGGCAAAGCTAGAATCATCATCATCATTAGAGCTAGTATGAGTTAGTGACCAAGGGTGGAATGTCTTCCAGAGCTAAATCATGACGCTGGGTTTGCCACAGATTTGGGGCAACATCGTCTTCATTAGCGAAAGTCAAGGAGTCACTGGCATTCATGTTGACGTCCCATTGATCTTGAGGCAAGAACTGTACCACACTTTGTATATATTGGAGATCATGTCTATATGCCCTTCACCGGAGATAAAAGCAATCAATGACCATTGGCCATAAAGAAACATAGTAGGATGGTAGAATTAGGTACTAATCAAAAGCATGTGAGTCTAGGGAAACCAAAAAAAGCCACACTAATAGTTCATGGGTAGTGGCTGGTAAACTGGTTTCTTGCAAGAAACGGCTGGTATGGAAATGGGGATCCCCATCCCTTGTGTATAATGTGAGCGGAGGGAACTAATAGTCCTCTAGGACTTAAGTGAGATATACCTCTTGTCTGATAGGTTGTTTCGTTTCACCAAACCATCAGGAATCCAACAATTGTACTATAATCTGTTCAAAGGTGCCTTCAAATTCTTCATATGTATGTTGTTGAGGAGGTTGTCTCAAGGGATTCGTATTCTAAGGATCATACGGTTCGATGCCTAGCCTCATAAATTCATGGATAAACATTTCGATCAAGTGGCCCCAAGAACGTATGCTTTGCGGTGATAAATCCATGTACAAATCTAATGGTGGACCGTCTAAGGAGAGTGGAAATAGTCACAATAACAAATTGTCATTGTGCATTACCTTTATACATGATATCATGAACTTAAACAAATGACGATGTAGGCATTGATAGTTTTCATTTGAGAAAGTGGCGAACAACGGAACCTCAAAGTTTGGAAGAAATGCCTCGAAATATATAGCTCGATGGCAAGGGAAGGCTCGTTGCCTGAATTGGGTTTACACATTCTAGAAGTATGTACGTTTCCAAGGTGTCATAAGTAAATGAGTAATTCTTGTAGACCATAGTGGAGGATCTTGTATAGAACCTGTTAATACAATAGAGATACTATCAGCATTATATCTATATACTGCTATTGGAATAGTTACCCCTTTATAGTGATCTTGATATGCTAAGCTATTTTGCAGTGAATCGATCACTATTGTTGACCCACGTGGTGTTATTGCTAGATGGGATTCTCTGTGTGGGTGAGGATTACCATCATAGACAATTGATGCCATATCACAAGTGATGATGGGAGACAAGAGGAAATCTTCAGGCATAAACTTTTTCAATATGACCGGTACTCATAGAGGTTGCTCTAATAAGTCATCCTCATAAGTCATCCTCATGGAGTAATGGTTAGGAGGCCTCAACTTTAGGAGCATTCTCCTTTTTCATAGTTACCTCTTTTAAGTGAAGAGGCATTTTTCAAGCACGTTTAGAAGGGCTATGTGTTTGTTGTATTCCTATTTTAATGGACTGAAGTCTTCTTTTCCGTGTCATCTTTCTTTTAAATGTGACCCAATCATCTTCATCATTGTCATCATCCCCATTATCTTAAGGACTCATGAGGTCGACCATATCCTTATCAATGACGACATCATTAGTGGTTGTGGCCCTCATATCTGCATCCAATTCCATGGTGTTTTTGTCAATCAATTTCCGAAGCTTGTCTTTAAACACAAAATAGTCTTGCAATGTATGGCTCAAAATGTGATGATACTTGCAATATTTCGGGTCATTGACTTTGTCAGCTTCTGTGGGTCTTTTTGACTCAAAGAGTATGATATCCTAAGAGTCAATTATTTGCTTAAAGTGACTCTCGAAATCATCAAGATGGAATGTATAAGCCTTCATGCCACTCCTTCATGCTTGGCCTTCTAAGAGGAGCTTCAGTATATTTGACTTTCAACTTAGTGGGTGAATTTTTAGTGCCTACCATGGCGGATTCCATCTTGTTAACCACCATTTTTCCTTTTCTCTCATGTTTGTAGTCTATCAGTCTTCTTTCTAGACCGAACACTTTGGATATCAGATCATTGAATCCAGAGTACTTCTACATCGTAAGATGGAGAGAAAGATCGAAGGCTATGTTCTGTAAACACATCTCAATGAGTGTTTTAAGAGGAGGTGTATTCTCACAAGCATAAAATATATTCTTCCATCTGTTTATAAAGTCCACCACTGACTCATTGTCTCGTTATCTTTCATTAAGCAATTCATATAGTTTCACAGGCCTATAAGTATCGTGAAACTACTGTACAAATGCTCGTTTCATTGAATCCTAGTCTAGAATGGAATAAGGTTTCAAATTTGAGTACTATGTAAAAGCAACCCCATCTAAAGATTGAACGAACAATTTTAACAATAAATCACCCTGTTAGGCAATGGTGCCACACTAGGATTCGAAGTGAGCAATGTGTTGTTTAGGACATGTCATTCCATTGAATGTGTTAAAATGAGGCTTGACAAATTTTGGCAGAAAAGGTATCGCGTCCACATGTGGAGGGTATGGCTTCCCGTTTGTGTATGTACTCACAGTTTCCTACTCTTTGTATTCATTGAGCATCTCGATCATCATTGCCCAGATATAATTAAGGTCCACCATGGGTGCAGTTGGATGTACATATGGTCCCTATGGCATATAAGGAGGTTGTGCATATACATTGTAACCATATGTCGAGGGAGGCATACGTCCATATTGATGATGAGAAGCTTGGTGAGCTCCTTATAGGTGTGGGCCTTGTGGGAACCCTTGTGTAAATAGTCTTTGTGGGATAGGTATATTGGGTACAACACTCATAGTTGGGGGAGCTCTTGGCAAGGTGGCAAATGCATACTCTAGTGTGTAATGGGGGTACCCTTCTTGCATTTGGTTAAGGATAGCCAGCCTTGCTGATTTTGCAGATTATGATTAGGTGAGGTCGTGCCCTATCTTTCAAGTGTGAGTTACTTGATCATGGCCTTCAATTCTACTATTACGATGTCTTGAGAAACCAAGTGACAATCCCTGCTTTTTACCTGGGCTCGCCATTCTATGGTTGTAGTATGTTCCCCTTCAGAGCCAGAATGGTACTCTCTAATGTCTACATTTTCTATATTTGTTTTAGGGTTGGTAGGTAGATTATCATCTCCTCTTAATCTTGCTATCATCACCTCAAGCCCTTATGAGGTCGAGGTAACATTGACTATCACAACAGTCCTAGGTATAGTATAAGGACTATCATCATAATGGAACATAATGGGAGAAACTATAGGACCCCTCCTAGTAGTTGGCATCCCTCTTGAGGGTGTTGTAGGTGTCCTAACACTTACTATCAGTTGACTTCTGGTCATCATACCAGCAGAGTTAAAAGCTCATGATCGTGACCTAAAAGGACTGGGGGTGCTGGTAGGGGCATCTTTCTTTACTCCGATGAACATTACTGCTACTTGGGAGTCATGAGTAGACCCGAATATTTTACCCTTGCCAACGTAGGGTGTATAACCTGAACTATTTTTAGTGTAGGAGGGAAAACAAGGGTCTCCCCTTTATGGATGTGCCCATGGTGGCATTACATTGATTTTCATATCCCCCAGCTCTAATTGCATATATAAAAACTTGCGCACTCTAGCCTTTTGCCTTTGGGTAATATTTCTTTTCCACTTTTGATTAGGGGATAACACCCTTATTCTTTTTGGTGGTTTACTTTCTTCAAGCCCCTTGAGTGGTTCGGATCAGTTTAACAACATCGAGTTCTTGAACTCTACCCTTGCCTAATTGTGCTGCCAATTGTGCTACACATGTGGGATTTGGGTGGTTACATTGCCCTATTGCAACTCTTTTAGTAGAGTATGACTTCCAATGGTTCCTGCCTTAGATTTCTTTTACTTATTATGTAAGTTTCTTTTATGACCAAGTGGCTTGAATGCCCTTTTCTGGTTGATAACCTGTTCTTTTATCTGGTCCCCAAGCATTATGGGAACCCCTATGAGAGTATTGTTGACTGTAGTCAAATCCTGATTCTCTAATGGAAAATGGGAATTTTCACTCATGATAGTAAATGTGTGTGAATGAGACTTTTCTTCATGTTGGCTACGCACGAATATGGGAACCTTTTGTTCATTCGTCACAACAACATTGCGCGAATGTCATCGCTTTCGTGAGCATACTTTCTTATGCAAATAGTAAACTTCATTCTCATTCATGATAAATGTTTGCAACAAAAGGTATGTGAGCAAACCAAGGTCACTGGCTTGGACTTCCTCTTGGTGAGTGGAGCTGGGTAATTGTAGATTAGTTTCAGACTTAAACATCTAAGACTTCCCCTTCTCCATGTTGAGTGTTGTCTGTGGCGGTGAGTGTTTCACCCCCGAATGAGAATTTTTCACATCATTTGCTAGTTCAAACACCGACAAATGTGAATATTCATCCTCATTCACACAATTTAGCTGCAGTGAATGGAATTTTGGGCCCTTGGTCAAGACAATAATATGTCCTTTTCAAGAGGTTTTAATGGCCTTTCTATGAATGTTCAACTCTGCCTTAGGTATCCATTGCTTCCTTAAATTATTCAAAGTGATTTGAGGGGCATAACCTCTTGGTTTAATGTTAGGATTTCCATTTTTAATAGAAACATGCAATGCTACCACTGCCCAGGGGGAGACCAAAGCCTCAACCCCTAGTGAAGTTAGGGAGACCGAAGTCTTAACCTTTTCTTAGGAGACCGAAGCCTCAACCACATGTAACTTTTGGGAGACCGAAGCCTCAACCATATGGATGGATGGTGGTGGGGAGACTAAAGCCTCAACCCATGTCTTCAGTGTGACTTGTGATGAACCAGTAGAAGGTTCCACAGTTGCAACTCCATTGAGGTACCTATGAAAGCAAGAAACACCCATTACTATAATGAAACTTAAAGAGAGATGAGAGGAAAGTATAGTCCCACCGGGCATGCTAGAAATTTGTAACACCAAATTTTGAGTCGTATAAGGCGAAATTCGTTGAACAAATTACCTAACCATTTTAGAGGTTAGTTTATTATTTTATAAATGGGGATTAAAACTCTAAGTCTAATAGACTTGTTAATTATAGCCATTTGACACAGCCAACCTCTGATTAACTTTAAGTTTCTTGGCTTGTATTATGAAATAGAATTGTAGAAATGTGAAAAAGAAGAAGGGATGAAAGAAAAGATGATGTTCTTTTATAAATATGTGTTTAAACAATTCATACACAAGCAAATTTACCTATCCATGACTTGATTCATCATTAAGCTTCCTATGATATCTTCCTTGGGGAGATCATATAGGTATAATAGACGTGCTCCTTCCTTTTTTGGAAGAGAGGTAACTTACAGATCTTCAAGGTATGTGTGCAGTTTGTTAAGCTTTTGAAAACTTATGTTCACGGTGGATCTTTAGAGCTTCTTCAACTTCTAAAACTTCTTCTCTCTTTATATCTATGTATATTTCTCATGCTAATACTTCAAGAATTTATAGGCATCAAGACCAGTTAGAAAAGAGTCCTTGTTGAGGAAGAACTCTATCTCTTCCATAGCGTCTTTGTTGGAGTGGGATTCTTCAAATCTCTATCCAAAAAATATATTTGATTCTTCTATGCGAAAATCCACCTTCTTCCATCTCTTGGGTAGTTAGAGAACTCATAAGAGTCGTGGCTATCCAAAATAACCACCCTGAGAAGAAATAGTCAAATTTCAGTTTCTGGTTTCCATAGTTCGTGAATGTGAACAGTGCATTCACGCACACTTTTAGTGGTGAAAGCAAGTACTTGAAATCCTTTGATTATGGGTGAATGATCTTTATATTTTTTTATTCACGCACTCAAGTGTGGCGAGTGTCATATCATTTTTACATTCGCACACACTTTTGGATTTCTACACATGTTATATGAAAAAACCTCGAAAGTCTTTTCAAGCAACTCATACAAGCAAAAGAGATGTAGTGCTCCCTACACACAAGTGTCCAGAAGAAGTCGACAAGATTGATGATCCCAAATACAATAAATAGCATCACTTGTTGGGACACCCCCTCCCTCCATGAATGTTTTGTGTTCAAGGATAAGCTTCAAGATATGATTGATAAGGACAAAGTACAGCTTGACACGGACATAAAATCTGCTGCTACAAATTCCATCTTTATTAATGAAAATGATGGAAATCATCTTTAAACAATTCTTCAATCAAGTCTTGATGATAAAGGTAAGTGGACCATATTTGAAGGTAAGGCTACTCGTAAAAAGTGACTTCAGTCCAAGAAAGCGGCTTCCAATCTTGCTCAACATGATGTGATCAAACGTCCTAGAAGATGACCATTATGATTGAAAGGGGTTATAAATAAAAAGGAGAAAAAATCAAAATCTGTGATAGAAAAGCTAGTGGTTCAATCTGATGACTTATTGAAATAGTCTCCACAATTCCCAATTACATTGAAAGGATACGTGATAGAGGAATTGATATTTGATATGTCACATGATGACAACTCAAAAGACCTCATCATCACATGCAATATGGTCTTCAATAGAAAAATGATCCTCAGGATGACGTGCATGATCAAATTAACCTCTTGGGTGAGCATCAACCACACCGACAAGAACTTATCAGGACCAAAATAAAGAACTATCTACATAGGTGAAGTTCTCCATTATGAAGATACAACTTTCTATGGTCTATAGTGACCTATACATGTCTTTCTTCCTTAGCCTCCAACTTTAGCTCGCTTACCAATACCACCATAAAGGGGCTCATTCGTTGAGAATGCACTTAGAAGGTTTCGTACCTGATCCTTCCTGTGTGTTATCAATTTATAGGGAGCCATTTCCTCCTAGCTTCACATTTCCTTAGTTCCACATATTAACTTTAGGAATTTTTTATTGCCCTCAAAGGTATTTGTTTAGATGCATGATAACATGTCATGACGCCTTCTTGGTACGCGTGTTTCCAATTTCCTTGGACGAGTCTGCCTTAGATTGGTATTTGGACCTCCTATTCCATACATACATGGGATATGACGGTAGGGATGTTTATCCATGAACATAGCCACTATGGAATAAATGTATATGACACCTAGCATGATAACCCTCTGTGGCATCTTAAGCAACAACTGACCTATAAGGGTCTTGAGGGTGTTGTTTCGATTCTTTGAAAAGCTTTAATTTTTTTATTAAGTTTCATAAAAATTCAGATCATGAACAAACATTCTCGCATAATCAACATATAAAATCCTAGGATTTAATCAAGGAAGATTAGAATAATACCTCAATGGCTAAACCAGACAGAAGATGATGATCTAACCCAATCTCTACAGCATCCACACTTGCTCTAGAATTCTCCGTGCTTCTCCCCTCTCAAAAACGTTATAGGAGCCATTTTGAATGTAGGTACCTCTATTTATAGAGTATTTGAGAAGCCAAAGTAACCATAGGGGGTGTATGATCCCTATGGGATTTTTATCCTTAGGCTACGGGGCCCATTATCCTTAATAAAGTCAAACTACATTAAGGACACTATCTTTTATTAATTATAAACTAGCACACCACTAATTGTAATAATTCTTGTTACATATTGCAACTGACTTCCCAAAGATAAGAAAATAACAATGAGGCCTTTCCTTACAAATATTTCACAAATATGTCCTTCTATTATACAATATTCCTTAATGACCTTCAGGATGATAAAAGAATCATTGTCTAACCTCTTTAGTTATTAGAACATTATCATTAAGACCTTAATGAATTGATTGGACTTTTAAAACATTTTTTTGTAAGATAAATTTATTTACATAATAAATTAAATTTGAAATCATTTGACAAACTCTTTATCAAAAACACTAATACCAGATTTTCTTGTCCAATCAAATCACATATATCCTAAATTGAATATTCTTACATTTAAGGGCTGTGGATTGCTTGTTGGGCATTTTCATCCTCTTAAGTATCATGTAGGCTATCAAAACTACCCATGATATAGCCTTCAATTAGGCATCATTGGTTGGTAGCTCAAAATAACAAACATGACAACTTAGAGAAATATAAACCCCTCAGGTCTAAGGACGAGTTCGTAAATATGAACAACACTTAACCCGATAGTGATGTTTTTACCAAGTGTGTTTATAATAGATCTCTTCAATGCATTTCAATATGCACCTACATGCAAGCTCAAAGTCTTACTCTAATGACTGAGATTAAATCACTCCATCATATGGCAGCTACACATGTAGCAGCCCTATAAGTGATTTGTCCAACATCACCCATAGCTATAAAGTTTTAGGTCTACAAGAACTTGATTATCATATCTCTCCACACATTCCAATCTTTCTGACATCCTACTATGTTACCTAAGGACCACATATCTTATCTCATGAGATTAAATAATTACCTATAGTAAGAAATATATTATAAGTGATGATGGAATAAAAAGTTATTATCAAATAATTAATTAATTAGTCATGTCTTTATTTTATGTGAATGGCTATGTTAGGACACATATTTCTAATAGAGGGTACACCTGATTAGATAATCTCCCAAGTCTTAGACAACAAACATTTCAGACTTACATGTCAACCCATAAGAGAAGAGATATATCACACCTTTTACAGAAGGTTATCAACCCTTAAATTTCACCCTGTATACGGGTAATGGTGATCCACACTATCATACAGAGTGGTTCATAAAGGAAAACAGGTTGCCCATAACAGCCCTTAATTTACTCCGTCAGATGTTCCTGCCATCCATGGAAGAGAAAGCATTCGACTACTACCTAACATTACCATCCTACCACTTATCTTCGTGGCCAATGCTTATTGAACGCTTCTATAGGCAGTAGAGGGATATAGACATAATCCTCAATACCTAAGGACTATGACAGAGTTCCAATCTCAAGACCAATGAGACATAGACATAAATGGTAGTGAAGCCTCTACAATTGTCAAAGAGGAAGAACTAGACCTCGATCCTTGAAAATCCTATAATGAATATTTGATCTCCCAGGATATGCTAGCTCTAATCTCGGATTCTGAGGACTCAAAAGATGACAACAAGACCTTTGTTATGGCATGGGAGGAAGAGTTCTCTGATACAGGATCATCTAATCATCCATAGATCAACACACACCAACATGTAATGTCACCAAGTTAAAGGTCATAGCTCTATTTATAGAGGCCCAGTTTCCAAAACAGCAGGCCCACCAAATTAGGTTGAGGCTAGGGAAGCGAAAAAGCTCCTCTTGGTCCTATAGCAATCAATAGGAAAATGCAATGAAGATGGCCTCCATCGAGTGTGAACATAATAAAGTCATAAAAAAGAAAGACGACACCACTCCCTACAATGTGTTAGCACACTTAAAGAATATTTCAGCTCTTTTAACTATCTATGATGTTATCGATATGTCACCCGAACTCAGGAGTTCCCTAGTATATGCACTTAATTCTAAAGAGTTTGCTAGGAATGATGAGATGCAAGAGCTTCTTGGCAGACAGCAATGTAAGAAGGTTTTTGTATCTCAATAGTCACCTTTGAAGACACCAACAGATATTCAGATGATCCTCATCATAATAAACCGTTGTTCATCATAGGTAACATTGATGATCAACTTATGTCCAGGGTTATGATCGATGACGGTTCAACAATCAATATACTTTCGGTTAAGACCCTATCATACTTGGGAATAGATCCTTCACAGCTGCGTCCTAGTAGCCTAGTCATCCAAGGCTTCAATCAAATAAACAACATCCTTTGGGAATTATCAAGTTGAAGATAAAGTTTGGGCATATAAAAGATTGGACACATTTCTTTATTATCAATGTAGATATGGCATATAATGCCCTCATAAGCCGCCCATGGATGCACACATACCAAGTAATACCAATCACTTTCCATCAATGTATAAACTATCCTTGGCAAGATAAGTAGGGCACCATAATTGCCAATGAAAATCCTTTCCATATAGTTCAATCGTATTCTGTCAATGTTATATTCTAATAAAAGGACAGGCCACTAACACCTCCACAGATGCCATTACTGGCTCTCTTAACTGATGGTATTTATCATGTTAAGGGGCCGCACAAATATAAAGTGCGGCAGGCCACTAAGGCCAATAAGGATAAATCTATATTATTTTCTTGAATATGTGGCTCAAGATTTTTTCCTACCACTAGCACAATTATCTAACTCTAGGATCGATGCCTACCAATCACCTATTATCTTCCATCTTGAAAAGCCTATCACAACAAAGGATAAGTTAACTAATTCATTTGAAAGAGAGTTAAAGGACCCTAATGCTTTATTGCCACATGCTAAGCTATTTCAAGGGTTGTTAAAGAGCATAAGCTTCAATCAACATGGAGAATTGAAGCAAACATACAAGGGAAAAGAAGTCATCACTCAGAATTTTGAGCACTTAGTCCTTCATTCCAATCAAAAGGTCAACAGAAAATGACTGTGGCAATAAAAGCCAACCCGGCTAAAAGTCTCAACAAATACTATCATGATAAGGGATGATCAACCCTTAGATGACAAGAAATTTTCCCTACATTCAACTGGCACATAATGAGTATTATCTAATGATAAGCCAACTACAACTCAACCAAATATCGCCTAGTTGATGATAGAACATGATGAATCCCTTTTTGGATGCATGTTCACCACAGAGAATGGTCCGGAACCAACCTTAGAGGACTTTATTATAGGGCATGTCACTAGTACTGAGCCTCTCATGCTTGTACCTATAGAGCTCAAAGATGGAGGCTATGCAATAATTGATGATCTAATCAAAATAAACTTGGGAACCAAGGAAGACCTTCACCCTACTTTCATTAGTGCTCATCTTTCTGACAAGGAGCAAGCACAACATATTAAGTTCCTTAAAAGGAATCAAGATGTGTTTTCATGGAAGTATTCTAAGATGCCAGGTTTAGACCCTAATGTTGCAGTCCATCATTTGGCCATTAACCAATCTCAAAGGCTTGTCAAGGAAAACCCAAGGAAACCCTATCATGATATAGCTGATAAAATAAAGGACAAAGTGGATAAACTCTGCAATGCCAAATTCATCCGGGAAGTTAGATAACCAAAGTGTCTTGCCAACATAGTGTCAATACAAAAGAAAAATGGCTAGATCAGAGTCTAGCTCAATTATAGAGATCTGAACAATGCTTGTCCAAAGGATGATTTTCCCTTACCACTCATAGAGCTTCTAGTCGATGCCACTACAGGCAACGAAATGCTCTCCTTCATGGATGAATATTCAAAATATTATCGAATCCAAATAGCGGCAATGGCTAAGGAAGCTACATCCTTTCGAATCCCTAAGGGTTGTTCTATAAAAAGGTCATGCCCTTCAGTTTAAAGAATGTACATGCCATGTACCAATGGGCTATGACTTATATATTTGAAGACCTATTGCATGATGCATTCAAATGCTATGTTGATGATTTGGTTGTCAGAACTAGATTGTGAAAGGATTATATCCCAGCCCTTGACCAAGGATTCAAGTAGCTTTAACAATATAGCATAAAGATGAATCCACTCAAGTGTGCTTTCGGTGTCTCTTCGGGAAAATTCCTAGGATTTGTTGTCCGGCATAGGGGAATCGAGATTGAACCAAAAAAGATCACAGCCATATTGGATATACCTATGTCTAAAGGCATCATTGATCTTAAACACCTCTAAGGTCATTTGGCATATATACGAAGGTTCATTTCTAACCTTGTAGGGAAATATCAACCCTTCTCTAGACTTATGAAGAAAGGAGTCCCTTCTATCTGGGATATAGCCTATACAAAAATTCTTTTGATAGCATAAGAAGTATCTACTCAATCCGTCAGTACTTACAAGCCTAGTAGCAAGAAAACCATTGTTGTTATATATTATAGCTTTAGATTCATCCTTAGGTGCTCTACCTGCTTAGCATAATGATGAAGGGAAGGAACATGTGTTGTACTATCTAAGCAGGATAATGGTTGAAGCTGAATTAAACTATACTCCAATTGAGAAAATTTGTTTAGCCCTAATTTTTGTAGTACAAAAGTTATGGCATTACCTACTCACCACTATAGTGTATCTCATATCTAAAGCAGGCCCTCTAAAATACAGTGTGAGTTTCCCGTCTATTCAAGGTTCTATCGCCAAATAGACCTTACTACTCTCCTACTTTAACATCCATTATATTCCATAAAGGGTTATAAAGGGGCAAGCTCTTGCAAACTTCCTTGCAGTACATCCCATCCTTGATGATTCTCCTTTACAGCTTGATTTACCAGATGAAGAGGTCATGCAAGTCACTATAAAGAAGGAATGGGAAATGTACTCTAACGGTGTATCAATAGGACTACCAGGAACTACAAGCGATAATGCAAATAAATCCTCTAGCATTAGTATTAGCTGTATCACTTCAGATCATGGTGTCATCATGCATTCCCTCACTCTGAGTCAAGGTTATTCTAATAATGAATCTGAGTATAATGCTCTGATAGCAAGACTCGAACTAGCTCTAGATTTATCTATAGAGAATCTAACTATTTATGACAACTCTGAACTCATCATAAGATGATGAATGGCCTCTACCACATCATAAAGCCGAATCTCATGCCTTATTTCAAAAGGGCTAAAGAGCTAAAAATTTATTCAAAAGTCTTCAGATATGGCATGTTGAAAGAGGGTACAATAGTCAAGCTGATACACTTGCTAGCTTAGCCACTTCCCTTACACATCTAAGGGATAATCATCTCATCATCCACATTGGTGAAAGACGAGTTATACCCCTTCTCTTAGAAGATGAGGATAATGCACTGGTCTGTGACATCAAACTTCAGATGTTGCAGGAAATGATCTAGAATGAGGTTAAACTGAAAATATTAGGAAAATATTGGTGCATCCTAATTATGAAGCATTTGTTAGATAGAAAGGAGCCTTGTGACCAAGTTTTGCGCATAGAGATAAGGTGATGTGTACCAAGGTTCACCCTACAAAATGACCAACTTTATAGACATTCTCTCAATAGCATATTACTCTATTGTCTTTTAAAAGATGAGGTCGTCTAAGTAAAAGCCAAAGTATATGCAAGCATGTGTGGCACACATCAAAGTAGTCCCAAGATTCAATATCAATTAAAGAGGCTACAATATTATTGACTAACTATGATAGCAAATTGCATCAATTATGCTAATCAATGTCATGTCTGCCAATTACATAGTGACTATGGTCATCTACCAACAGAGCCATTGCATGCCTCATCATGTTCCTAACCCTTTTTATATTGGGGCATGGATATCATTGGGCCTATTAATCCTCCTTTTGCTAAGGGGCATCGGTCTATCCTGACTGTGACAGATTATTTCTCTAAATGGGCAGAAGACATTGTATTAAGAGAAATCAAAGCCCCTGACATTATTTGGTTCATAAGAGCATATAATCTATAGATTTTGAGTGCTGGATCAGCTAACAATTTCAACCTTTCATCAATACACCACTCTACATGCTTATGAAAAAATATAACATTGACTTCGAGCATTGTTCCAGAGATTATCCTCAAGCCAATGGATTGATGAAAGTTTTCAACAAAACTCTCTACAAGATCATAAAGAAGATGGTGTCCAAGCACAAGAAAGACTAGCATGAACATCTTTCAAAAACACTCTGGGCATATCAAACTACATTTAGGACTCCAATATAAGCGACTCCATATTCTCTTATGTTTGGGGCAGAAGCTATTCTACAAGTGGAAGTCCAAGTCCCATCATTACGGGTTATAATACAAAAAGGCCTAACTGATGTAGAAGCTATTAAGATTCGACTTTCTGAGCTTAAGAACCTTGATGAACTTAGATGCATTGCCCAACAAAACTTAGAACTATAACAAGCCCGCATGGCAAGGGCTTGTAATAAGAAGGTCAAACTCCATTCTTTTAAGAAAGGTAATCTTGTCCTCATATCACGATCACCACTAAACCTAAACCGAAGGAAAGAATGCAAGTTCATTTCCAAATCAAATGGCCTATATGCCGTCGAGAAAGCTTATTCACATGGTGCCTATCTACTCAAAAATGTTGAAGGCAATCAAGTTCTACTAATCACTAATACTAGAGTCCTAAAGAAATACTATACCTAAATGATAAAGTATTTCCATTCAAGGAATTATGTCAGTTTGATCCCAACTATGGATACGTAGGCAATCTGAGTCTCATATCTAAGATGCAACCATAACCATATGAAATAATAATAATAATAATAATAATGTACATATATCAATGAAAACCTATATAGGCATCATGAGTAAACGAATCTGATCATGGCAATATAAAATTTCAGTGGTCTCATTGAAAACCAGAAATGGCAGTGAGACATAAAATTAGGAGACTCACAATCTTAGATTAAGGGATCATAAGGACAAAAAGGGATAAAAGATAATAAACAAGCATGATGGAAAGGTCATGGTGAAAACCTATACATGCATCACAAACAAAAGATTTCAATCATGGCAACATCAAATTATCATTGATCTAGCTGAAAACCAAAAATGGTAGTTGTGATGTAAAAGTTATGTGAATCCCAGTCCTAGTGGGCAACCACTATGGGCAAAAAAAGGACAAATATAACTAAAATCCCACAATCAAAGTATGTTTTGTCTTAATCTTGTTTAGGATATGTAGGAAATCTGCCATAATAAGACAAATGCAATCACACCACCAACAACATCTCAATCTCTTCTCAAGAACTATATCATCACATCAATATAGCTACATGATACACTTCCCGAGGGGGTACTGTTACTGATATCTTATAATCCAACTTCATATCTCACAATCATATTCCTGACTCTCATAATATCAACCATACTTAACTGCTTGACTCTCATAATATCAAGCATATTCATATAAGTACCTAACTCTTATAAAATCAACCATATTCATATATACCTAGCTCTTATAAAGTCACTCATATCTAGTACTTCACTTCAACATTATTGCACATTCTGAATGGCATCCAATATGACATTGATGCAAGTATCAACAATTTTGGTCTAACCACATGAAAATTTAAAATGTCCACTTAATCACGAGGGCATACAGGACTTTTCATTAACCAGCTATGCGAAGGATAAAAATAGAAAATCACCAAAAAAACAATAATCTCAGGTGCATCAATTACGTGCCATAAATCATGATTAATCATAGAAAATATGACATTTGATTCACTGTTACAACAAATTTTTCGATGGGGGTAACTATCGAAACTAACTTTGTGTGATTGAAGGGGATCATCTCATTCATGCAGCATGAAGTCCTGCGTAAATGAAACTTAATTTTTCCATTCGCCACATAGCTATAGTTTGTGAATGAAGCCAAATAGGCTCATTTGCACACAACTAGATGAATTACAAACAAGGAGAAATGTCATTTATGCACCACTGAACTAGGATTTTGGTTTCAACTCCTACTCTTCCAATAGAGGTTGTTTTGCATAGCCATGACATCTACAAACTCCTTGCTCACTCAGAAGACAAATTGTAATGACTTGTATTTCACTTAAAGGGTAAAAATGCAATTTTACTCCTATAAGGTTGAAATTGTTATTTCACATATTTAGATATACCATAAAGTGGTTTAGGAATCCTTTAGACTAAGTTAGAAGTGTAAGACCCAAGTTGGGCCTTAAACCTCTCAAATTCAAAAGTTATCCAAGTTTTACAATTGGGGTACCTTTGTGGGATAGCTGACACGAATCTCAATGGAATTGGAGGTCAAGCCATACCTTGTTGAAAGGATCTTTGTTTCCAACAAAACAAAAAATTTGTAATTATGAGTCTCCTAGAAGAAGTTATTACAATTTTTCCATAAGGTATCTATAGTGTCAGGCTCACAAATTTGGGGCAATGTCTTGGACCCACCGACACCAATGCCAAGTGAATTAAGGGGTGATCCATACCTTATTGGAAATCTCTTGAAGTCTAGTTTTCAACACAACAAACGGAGATCAATTCCAAATTATATAGAAAAAGTTACGATTGTTTTAGTGCGAATGGGTAAAAGTTGAGAAAACTAGTCCAACTCGAGCCATCACTTTCAAGCTCAAGCCATACTTGGATCGATCCAGGTCAATCCAATAGTTCTTTGGTCTTAAACAAGTGCACAAATCATGCTGGATCAATCTTAGATTGATCCAAACAACCCAGATTATGTTTTTTTGAGGTAAAATTGATTTTTCATCTTAGGGAGTATAGGATCCTCTCAACTCGATCCAAAACCCTATAAATATGATATAAAAAAAACCTTAATGACCTCATTTAAATCAAAAGGAAAATAGGAAAAGAGAGATAGGAAAACCTTGGAAAAAAGAGGAAGAAAACCCACAAATTAGGCAAGATAAGCTTGAAAACTTCTCTTTCTGCAAGATTTTCTTTAGTTTTGACATTCCTTCTTAGTTTTACTTGAAAACTCATAGTAATTAGTGGTTCATACCTTGTGTGTTATAGATAAATAAGGAAACCTCAAGGGGAAAAAGGTTTTTTCTTAAGGACTTATTTGGGATAAAGAAGTAGAAGCATTTGAATAAGTAGTTATGTACAACTTACTCTATTTTTGTTTATTTTAGGTTCTTAGAAGTCTTGTAATGGTAAAATCTTAATTCTATGAGTGTCTTCCTATATATTTGTAAAGCCCTTTGTTAGGACCATAGGAACCCTAGTTCTTATGGTGAATTGTGATGAGATCTTGCCATATTATGATAAGATCTTAGAAATCTCCGATTTAATTTGTAAGAAAAATGGTTTTACATCATATGTATATGTTTTTCCTTGAGAAGTTGAATTCTATGAGTTTTAAAAGCATATAAGTTAAGAATCTATAAATCTATAACCTCTATGATAGTCATTAATATATTAAAAACTTGATTTTCCATAAAAAGAATGAATACTAGAATTAAAGTTGAACATTTATTAACATATTATTGTAGGAATGAAGAAATTGATTTGATTACTTATGTTAAAATTGATTATGATATATGTTGATCTCCATGTAATGATACTAGCATGTTGTTGTGTATATTGCTTAAGAAACTCTATAAAATGATTCAAGTAAGATATGGTTAGAAATGGTTAAGATTGGGTTTCCCCCTTTGACTCTTTATAAATTCTTTTGATTCTTGGACTTTACATGTTTGATAAAATGCCTCTTACAGATTTTCTATATTACCGTCATGTTTCTTTGATGTCTTTGGATTCCTTGCATGATCTTAATGTTTCACATGATAAATTCCTTCAAATACATGTTGGCTTACGGTAATTTGTGATGCTTTATTGACTTTCCATGCTAAGTTAATAAATATAACGTGTGAATAGTATATGTTCTTGTATCATGATTAAAAAATACTTTATGTAGTGGTATGATAGAAAGTAAGTTGGTCAAGAATCAATGAGAAATAAAATGGATAAAGAATAAAGAAACATAAAAGAAGATAAGTAAGAAGAGTGTTAAGATGTAAAGGTCAAGATCTAAATGTCAAGATGCAAATGTTAAGATCTAAATGTCAAGATGTAAAGGTCAAGATCCAATTAGGATTTCTCAATTAATTTACACATTTTTAAATTTTATCTTATGGTTGTTATTAATCCTTTTTAGCTCAGTCCAATTGTGAGTGTGTGCTCCAATGTGTCTACTCAAGTATAATGTCAAATATATGATAGACAAGAGTAATAGAGAGCATCTAAGTAAAGATACAAGCAATCACATAATACAAACCACAAGAAGAGATTTATAGTGGTTTGGCACTCGGGCTTACATCCACTCTTCTAAAACTCACTACCGAGCTTAGGTATATTTCATTTAGGTAATATTATAAGCTAGGTCAATATACAAATGTAACTACTTGCTCAAAATAAAGTTAAACAATAACAATTGGTGTCTAACGAGTGTATACTACTTCTAATGTCTTCGACAGAGGTAGTTAAACTTCCAGTGTCTCCGGTGAAAGCAAAGCAATAACAACAATAAATATGAATGCAAAGTCAAGTAAATATTACCACAAGTTAGTTGATGTTGCTAGTTGCACAAAGTGGAGTGTTCTTAAGTATGCCTTAACTACCCATAAGCTCCAAGTACTTGGCTCTAGTGCTCATTGAGCTTAGCCAAATGTGAGTTTCCTCTAAAGAAAGTTCTCACCACAACTTCTCTTCAACAGTAATAAAATACTGCTCAAGAAAAGAGAAAGAGAGAGAATATAGTGTATTATGCTAGCTACTTAAGCTCAAAATATGTGGGTAATGGAGTTTTTCACAATGGAGGAAGC